>JAOPHQ010004266.1:122500-265000 GCA_030340625.1 Merluccius polli | reverse complement strand
GTGTGTGTGTGGGGGGGAGGGGGGGGGCATCAACTCCCACACTGCATGGACTGTGCTCATCACAGGAGACGTCACGTTGCTGCAGTCTCCTTCCCTCTGAATTACTTTTGAAATATTACAAAGCAGAAAAGACTGCATGAGGTGAGCGTGTGTGCAATGCATATTTTTTAACGGCTTAATAGTGACCCCAGAGATGACCTCCTCTCTACAGGCTCTGTGAACCAACACCCCCAGAATAATCTGCCAAATGAGGAGCTGCAGCCACGGGACACACAGGCTATCAACGGTGATCCACCACAAACTCATTTCTATTATTTCAGACGTTTTTTTGTCAAAGTAAAATGTATGTGAATGAGTTGTTTCCGCATCATGAAGTCCCGCTCCTTTAATATTATTCATGTTTTTTTCTGTTCTCTACATGATCTACGGCAACCCAAAGTGGACATCATCAAAGTGCAGTTTGATTTGAAACGAGACGGTAGAGCCGGGTAAAGAAACAGACCCCCGCCCGTTGCTTTACCGCAGTCTCTCTTCACCACAACCCCCCCCCCCCCCTCCCTCCCACCACCACCAAACTTCTGTTTCCTGTTCATGAAAGTCATCACAAACGGCCTCTTGTTATTTTGCATGGCAGCGGGGTATCGTTGACTGCGTGGTTCTCGATCGCACACTGCACATCAGGTCGCTCCGCTGGCTTCAAATGATCATGCAGATGAGATGCGGCCGCACGACGGGCCAACCGTCCGAATGATGCCTTGCTCCTGGTTCTGTTGTCAAAGTAAAGCACAGAGCGCGCCTCATAACGAACACCGCGGCGTACTGCCCTGGCTATCACACACACGGTAGTCTCACAAACCATACGAGGCAAAGCCATCAGACGTTGGCAGACGAGCTCTATCGTGGGGGAAGGGGAGCGTTTAATTTTCTTTCGCATCTAATTATTTCAAACCAGTCATGTTGCTGGGGGCAGGGATCTGTAGACACACGTTACAAGGAATGGGTCTCTACTGGAAACAACCGGACCGGCGGAACCACAACAAACGTGATATGGCCGACCATTCATCTCGGATCCAGAAGAGGACTGAAAACTAAAATGATAGCATCGTCTTCCCGTTGGCCAGTATTCCTCCTTGGCCAACAGCAAACTTGTTAATGCGCTGTTTTCTGTTTGGTTATTGTGGCGGAGTCTCACGTTTCTTGTCTGGTAGTTTTTTCTGTAAGCAAAGCGGGCCCTGATCAATCAATGTGACACAAGACAGTGTCAAAGTTTATTCAGATACATGAAGCACAGTTGTGCATGATCGTTACGCCCATTTGCAAGATATGGAAGATGCAGACCACAAGGTTTCACAAACAGAGGTCAAACAGGAACAGTTGTCAAACACAGGGTCGTCAACAATTTAGACACCAACGTTTTTAGGTTTAAAATCAAACCTGTGTAGTAGACTGGCCACTGTAGAAATACATTTGTTAAAATCGTCTTCTGAAGTAGAAATACATTTGTTAAAATCATCTTCTGAAGTAGAAATACATTTGTAAAAATTGTCTTCTGAAACCTCCATCTTGCCAACTGCGAATAAGTTTATCTTCAGAAGAACATCTCCGTGACAAACCTGGAAACACTGCCTAACTCCGCCCCTCACACTTTCTGGTTTCCGGCCCACCCACTGTGCAGTCTCCCCCCAGAAGTTCGGCTAAAGCATTGTCAAACTTCTGGATCCGAGATTACATACGCAGTAGCCCTTTTGCGCTGCAGCGAGCGGGGCGTCGGAGGATAATATGATGATTCAAGCCGATGATTTTCAACTTGTGCTGAATGTGCTCTTCTAAGTCCCTTCTGGATCTCTCCGCGCCGAGGCAGTCATGCTGCCAGGTTTAAGTTATTAGCATTTAGGCCGAAAAAAACCCATAATATATGGGCTGTATAGGCCTATAGGTTTTATGTTTCTGAATTCTGCCAACCTTGCAGCCATTGTTGTGAACACACCAGCACCCAAAAAAAGTAACTCCAATACAAAGGGTGTCAAATCTTTTTTTATCTTTGAGGAGAGCTATAGGTTTCTCATCTGGCGCTGATTTAACGCTTCAATGATTATAAAAAATTAGCAATAAGTCATATTCCTCTTTTTTTCTCCTTCATTAATAGACCTCTCGCTTACAGTGTCTGTCTAGAGAAAAGTATATCTCATGTAAGATGAAAAGGATGAATGGCTTACTTCGCAAGCCAATTCAATTCTGCAATTTTAATCGAAGTGCCAATTAACTAGCATGGGGAGGCTACATGGTTGGAATTGATGGATCCCGTGTGTGTGTGTGTGTGTGTGCGCATGTGTTTGTGTGTGTGTGCGCGTGCGTGTGTGTGTGAGTGAGTGAGTGAGTGAGTGAGTGAGTGTGTGTGTTGTTTCATGTCTAGCTGGGAGTGATTGCTGGCGATATTCATGCACACATGATACAAATGTACATAACCACATATACACACACACACACACACAAATACACACACACATATGCACGTGCACATGTAGCATTACATGCAATGGTCTCAGATTGGATCTATGGCATGTAAGGGCTTTGCTCGAGCTCCCAAGAGTCTCTGGCTATGGAAGATGGATTCATGCTGCATGTGTGTGTGTGTGTGTGTGTGCGTGTGTGTGTGTATTTGCAAAAGCATCCATCTACGAGGGGTCCCCAATGTCCAGATGCTGTTTGTATCTTTTCCTTCTAGATTTAAAAAGCCATATACCATATGCACTTGTCACTGAGTGGATAACCCTGGGATGTGCAGGATCACGGTTAATCTGCCGTAAAAACAAAATGGATTACCTTCATATCAGAGTGCAGTATCTGTCCATCAGCATGTTTTTGTAGGATTTCCAAATGTGTACGGTAAATAATACGCTTGTCAATGCAAGCGCAATTTACATTTGACCGGCCAAAGGAAAGACACAATCCCTTTTACATGGTGATTACTTTTTGAACATGCACACGCCTGGTGCAACAAAGCCGCGCATGTATCACGTCCTTCCTCCTCTACCGTGTTAACCTTCACTCCCTCCGTCCCACCGCCTCTTTTCAACGATGGAAAGAGTGGACTTTTCTAAGGATTATCCATCATTACATGGGATTACCGGGTTTTTTTGCATGCTCGAAATCTCTCAGGATTAAAGAGAGATTACTTCATATTTTTTTATCCACCCCACCACCGCCCTGTGCCAGATCTTTCTCCATCTTTACCATCCATCAAGGTTTTCTTTCTTCTGAGCTAAATCTCACTGCTGTTGAGGTTTTTCCTCAGAGAGAACAAAACGAGGCTTCATCTCTATTTTCTCTATAATTTGGCAGTTGTGTTTCTCCTCCAGATATGAGCATATGTACTTAGTTCCCCCCCACACACACACACTGCCACCACCCCCTCTTACATCTGTCACAATTTTTACAGTGCTTTCATGATGAATACAAATATATATGTATATGAAAACATGACAAACCAAAATGGTGGCTGAATACCTTTATATCCTTTTTATTCTTCTTCTTCCTCCTCCTTTTCTTCTCTTCTTGTCATTTGTCCACGCTCCCTGCTTTGGCCTCCCTACGGGGTCGAGGGAGATTGCGTTTCAGTACTTTGTAGGAAACAACGCGTCATTAACAACGCTGAGGGCCCAAGTGAGCAAATGAAGGTCATGTTCTTGTGACAATGTCATGATATTATTGGCATATACAGTAACTGTGATAGTCACAACGCCAATGCCTGAGGTCTAAACCTCGGAGAGAGATTCATGTCATGTGCCCTCTCAAGAAGTAACGGTAACACAAATTGTGACTTAATTCAAGAATCTAGCGACTGTATTAAGGTTGTCTAATATATCTTAAAATGTACTTACACCTCTTTCAGCTTCATGTCTTCCGACCCAACATGTCCAATAAAGGCGCAGGTAATTCCATGCTACAATCGAAATAATCTATATCTTTAAATAGTTTCTCTAGAACCACTCTGTCTCTCTTCCCCGCTCTCTATATGGCGATCTCTCTTCATCTCCCTCTGTCTCTATCACTCAACAGTGTTTGTTCACCACACATTGACCAGTGCATTACAGACAACGAGCCATCAGGCTTGAGACCAAACTGCCCACACTGAAGTATATGTTGTAGCCAAGCCGTTGCCTGCTTCAATTGCTGGGTTCTTGCTCTGGCTGCTTGGGAAGTTTCCCATTGTTTTGGCCGGTGTACCAGAGACCTTACAGCGCCACTAATTATAGAGGAGCATGTGTGTGAAATGAGAAAAGGAAACTTTGTCTCCAAACAAAGTTCCTGCGAACATTGAAAGGTGTTATGTAGCCTAACGCCTGGCCTTTAGGATTGGCGTTCTTCTTCTTCTTCTTCTTCTTCTTCTTCTTCTTCTTCTTCTTCTTCTTCTTCTTCTTCTTCTTCTTGTGTTTCTGGGTTCTGCGATGTCTAACTGGCTCTGTATGGGCTACAGGCTGACACCGCGGCTGCCTGTTAGGATTTCACAATAAATGTTAAATGTCTCCAGGGATCGATACCGCCTGCCCGGCCCCAGTGCTCTTCCACAGAACAGAAGCGTTCTCTGTAGCTCGCCGCTCTCCTAATTAACAATGTGTTTGACCTATAGCCCCACCATCACCACAGCACTGGCTGAGCGGAGAGAGAGAGAGAGAGAGAGAGAGAGAGAGAGAGAGAGAAAGAGATGGAGTGAACCGGGAGCTCACACCACTGCAGCTGCCATTACAATGTACATCATCACATACGTTTCTTGGATGAATTATGTGCAAAAAAACCCCAATGAGAAACCTCATCAAATATGGTATGGAATATCATAATAGCAAAATAAAAGTTTGGTCAATCAAAGGCTATACATGGACAATATTGCCCCTTATCGTTGGCTCCTATTCCTATTCCTTCTATATATATATATATATATAATTTATTATATCATATATATTTGTATTATTAATGACTAGTGATTTGTTTTGGATCTAAACCAAAGAGAGTGGCAGCACCATCTACTGGGCAGTCCTAATTAGGACTATAGAGGTCATTACTGTAACATAAAAGCTATATTTGGCTTTCACAGGTGCTGAGTGGATAGCTCTGTATTCATATGGATGATTCACACATGTTTACGTGCCGCTTTAAAATCTGAGACGGTGTGTTGCGTCAAATTTAATCATAATAATTGATGTTAAATTGTTGTTGTTAATTTCATACTTAGCTAGTTGCGGCTGCCGGAAAATTTGTATGAGTGAATTTGAATATGTGCTTTGATTGTTTAAACACACCACTCAGACACAAAGAGTGAGTGAGTGAGAGAGAGAGAGAGAGAGAGAGAGAGAGAGAGAGAGAGAGAGAGAGAGAGAGAGAGAGAGAGAGAGAGAGTCAGATGGTTAGAGAGGGAGAGTTAGTGAGAGCGACGGGGAGACAGTCTACAGCACTGTACTTCAGTGATATTTTTATATTCAGCAAGAGAGAGAGATAAAAAAAATAAGAAACTTGAGCGTTGAGCTGGTTGGATCAACAATTTAGGATAAAGTGTCCAACTTTGTGCAGTTCAGGACGGCGGTCAGAGAACTCAGGGATGCAAAAAGGAGGCCCTCATGTCTGGTCTTGTTGGGGGAACCTACAGCCTTGTGAGACCATCCAAATATTCAGGTTTGTGTTTCGCAATGAACATCAGTCTGGCCTTGGCTGGGCAGCAATTGATTTCCACATATGGGCAAGGCCTTAACGTAGTTCCAAAAACTCCAGCCAATCTGTGGAGTGTGTGGTTGACAGCTGGTTTAAGCAGGCTCACCCGGCCGGAGTCAGACTGATTAGACTCTGGGGCCGGGTGAGGCTGCACACCTGTGGTGCATGGGAGTAAGCGAGGCGCACAGGTTAAATCAGCTATCACCACACACACCCGCCTCTGTCATGACAGCAATTACCACCTGCTCTGGCTGTAACATCTTGCCAACTCTCCAATATAGCGGTCTGTACAACATCTACCTGTGTCCTGTGTGTCGGAGGAGCCCAGCAAAGCCACTTAGGTGGAGTGTGGCAGAGTTTACTTCCACACAATCATATTAAATAAAGACACTCTCGCATCTATAAGTAAAGCAAATACATCTTCTCCTCTGAGCAAATGTCTGTTCATCTTCTAACATCATTGTTCCGTCTAAAACGTTTTTTGCTCCCTCGATTGCTGCATTTTCCTCGGGTGCCGCCATTGTTTTGAAATTCTGAAGACTGCGGCACTCCTTGTTTGTCGTGAACTAAAACTCCTTGACCTCTAGCGCTGCCGCTGACTGGTTCTATAATTTCTTAACTTTTGGGAGAGGATTTCAATGGGCTGGAGGCCAGATTTATCTGCAGGGAGAAACATAATGCGACTCTAGAGATCAGGATGGTCTCAAAAAGGCTTCCTATGCCACATGTTCTTTCTGACATGAGCCCTGTACATGACAGGCACGAGGCCCTTAGGGGCCATATGTCAGCCGACAAGGCTACCTGGTGACACACGAGTACAGTATGCGTCATCTGGACGCCTCGCACGTATCGAGTGGCAGACGACCAGGCTGTACTCGACGCGTGACTAAAACATTTTAAAGGAGACGAATGGCGAAAAAAACCTACGTCCGATGACGAAAGACGACTTCCTCTCCCCTTTGCCCTCAGATGTACGTGTATCATTTACATTTCAGATCCGATCTATCGCCTGGGGTTGTGGTTGTGGGTGTAAAGTATACACTTCAACATGCCATCAAGAAGATCCGACTCCGGGTTTGCTGACCGAGCAAGGCGTATACAACTCAGCCATTCTTCCAGTTTAGATTCACCCTGATTTCTATAGAGGATGATTCAATCATCCGACAAGCCAAACTCAGAGCCCCGCCTCCCCCCCCTCGTTATGCCTCTTAGGTGTTAAATCCTCGTCTCCATTGTCAGGGGAGACATGAGACCATGTGAGATCGTATTACCTTCCAACGCTGACAGATTTGCGCAGCCATAATAACGACTCCCAGCGGCAGCCTGCTTGTTGACGACGGCTGCGGCGAGACATCACTCACGCCGCTAATGACTTTGCTCATTCATTCACTAGGCAAACAGTGGAATGAACACCGCTTCACTCAACTCATAGTGATGGATTTAATGACAAACTCATTTCTCCTCCATTTTTATAGTCCTGCCGCAGAGCGACACACACACACACACAAGCTGTGATGGGTCTCGGAGGAGATGGGTTTTTTTGGGAGGGAAGAAGAAAAGGCCAGACTTGTAAATAAGAACGTCCGTTTGTCTCGGTGCGATTGTTGCTCAAGCCATGATGAAAATGAACGTGTCCAACCAACCTTTGAAGGTAGGAAAAGAAGAAAAAAATGAATGGTTCTTAAAGCCCCAAGTCTCTCTCTCTCTCTCTCTCCCTTCGCCTCCTCCACCACCCATCTGTTCCCTGGGATGGGGGAAGAGAGGTTTCTAGCTTTAGGGTGTAGAAATGAGCTCTATTGATTTTCTTCCAGGCAGAGTACACAGGATAAAGGGCAGCGCTCGAGTTCAGCACTGCCTCGGTTAGATCCAGAGATCAGTGATGGATGGACGGATGGGCAGATTGTCGGATGGAAGGACAGACTGAAGGACGGATGGATGGACAAATGGATGGATGGAAGGATGGACGGACGGATGGATAGACGGAGGGACTGATGGATCTGTGGATGGACGGTCGGATGGACCGACGGATATGGATGGTGGATGAATGGATGGACAGTCTGTGGAAAAGGACCAGCCTCAGATCAGGTGTGACTGTGAATTGAAGCAACGCATTAGATTTACGCCCAGTCGGTATCCCAAACATGGAAGTCATAAATTAATGCAATTCAAATAGGGGGTGGGGGGGGTGGGTTAGGTGTCCATGGGGAATCAAGGGTTACTCATTGTTGGCCTACTACACGGCTTGTTAAAATAATATATAGAGAGAAGGAAGTTAAAGACTTGTTAATATAATATAGAGAGATTGAAGTTAAAGAGCGTGACAAATACGCCTCTGTGGACTCAGTGTGAGACATTTTATAACCTACAAAGATTTAAATACTGGATCCAGGTCTGTTTTGACACAGAAAATTGATAGCAAGAAACACAACGGAGAAAAAATCCAGCATCTTTTTAATTATAACTTAATACAGTTATTTTTTTAATATAATACTATGTAATATATGTATTTATATTTTTACATGGGACACAAGCTACCGAGGAGTAAATACAGCAACATACAAAAATATCAGAGTAGTGTTGGCACGAATCAAGTAGTATTTACTTTACATCTTTATAGACATTCAGCAGGAATAAGCAGGTTTCTCTCTAAAATACATAACTCACAGTGAAGTCAAGTTTTTGTTTTGTTTCTTTTCTTTTGTTTTTGTTTTTCAAACATTTGGAACGACGAGATCAAGATGACATGTAACGTAAAGTAGATCATCTCACTCACATGACAGGAAGCTGCCTTGGACACTCAGCACACATGGCTCACACCTCTGTCAGATGTGCACACAGAGACACAACACGCTCTCATCAAAGGATAATAACGAGGATGAAAAGGTTAAGGTCCGACGGGTTTGAAAATTGAATGATTGATAACTATTATCAATATCACAGGGGAAAAAAATATAGAAGGATTATGAAATTATCATAACATCCTCATCTCTTCATACAATTGCATTAAAAAAAAAGTGGAACAGTGCCCCATAAAACATATTTGGTATCAAAAACAATGAAGACCAAAAAAAGACAAATACAAAACAAACACAAAGAATGTCCTTCACACTATTTCAAGTTATATAAGCGAGCGATATAATCCACATCTAAAAGTGAACCAACTGTTAAACCTTTGTTGAAAAGGATTCTCATGAAATAACCTCGTCTGGCGAAAAACAATACGTGTCTGAACCCCGGCAGCAAGCGGATCAGCAAAGTCGCGCGTGTGTGTGTGTGTGCATGTGTGTGTGTGTGTGTGTGTTTGCCCTTGAAGAAGAGGCTTCGTTCTTGATACATCAAACATTTTCCCCCCTTCATCGATTCTCACTGACCCTTTAGGTAAACACAACACAGGCGTACGGGAGGGGAAAACAAACAATCCCAAACCACACTCACGCACATGCTTGTGTGTGTGTGTGTGTGTGTGTGTGTGTGTGTGTGTGTGTGTGTGCGTGTGGGGACAGAGAAAATGATGCATGAAAAAGCTCCTGCATTTGCTTACGCAGCGCACTGAGAGGCTTTGGGGAGCGATCCCAGTGTCGCCCTGAAGGACCCCCCCCCCCAACCCCACCACCACCACCACTGTTTGATTAGCGTTAGTCATCGTTGACACCCTGCTTACTGCGCAGGGTGCTGCCAGCTCTCACACACACACACACATACAGACACATACAGACACACACACCTGCCACCAAAGACAGCCAGCAGACTTGTGGTGTCATCACCAACCACAATAAAGGCTGGTGTGTATTTTTCAGACAGAAACACCAGAGAGGAGGACTTTGAGGCGTCACTGGAATTTTTGCTCCCGTCCAAGACAGCCACACTTGGTGGAAACTCACGTACAGACCCAGGCACACACACACACACACCCACACACACCCACACACACACACACACAGAAAGAAGGCTGAAAACGAGTGACAGACGAGACAGCAGAGGTCAAGCTCCTTATGAGTGGGAGCAGGGCACCTCCCTCTAGTCTCCATCTAAGTGAGGCTCTCCTTTCAGCGTAAAGAAAACGAGGTACACTTAACGACGCCATTAAACACAGAACACAGAGCCATCGACTTCTGTTAAGCGAGAGCTGTCAAGGGCATCCGTAAAGTGCACTTGCCGATGCCAACAGTGCAAAAGGGGTGAATATAGTTCAGTGTTTCCCCTCCAGCATGCGTCCCGCAGCGGCGCAGCGCCGCTGCTGGATTACTAGCTCCACTGCAGTCAGCCATGCAAACAAAAAAAATAACTTTTTTTTTTTTTTTTTGAATTAGAAATTATGTTGTGGGGGCCCTGAATGCTATTTGTTTATAAAAAATATCATAGGTGCCCCCCTACTGCACCCGCTCAATTGTTACATTGTCACTATTATCATTGGAGAAATATTGTGGAAAAATACTGACAGCAAAATAGTGTTCTGCTGTAGAAGAATAAAAAAACGCATGATGATGCTGTAGGTGGCCTTAGCTCAAGAATGGCTGTAGACTAAATGTAGGGAGCAGAAAGAGAAAAAGTAACAAAAAAAGTGACTTATAATAGAAAGAAGCCTCCATATTTGATTGTGTAGAACAGAATTATAAACAGTATTATGAAACCCAGACAATGGGTCTGCTGCTGGAAAAAGTCATAGGGGAAACACTGTAGTTTTGCATATTATCTGTAGCCTATGGAACTATTATGGTCGCCACGCCATGGATGTTTCAACACATTGAACTGTGCTGCTGAAGCAATATGAGTTGGGCTTTGTATTTAACATGACTCAGTAGGGCCACGGATGAAGAACATGTCCATGTGACACAGAACCATGAGACCTTTCTGGGCAACGACTGCAATTCATAAGGGACAGAGTCTGTTGTAATGGGCGTCTTCCAAGCCAGACCATTGAGCTTTCCTCCCGTTGCCATCCATCACATACAAGACCTTCCTAACGGATGAGCGTGGCAGAAGGTCTCCTAGCTTTGCTTTGTGACCAAAACCAAAACAATTGTTTTTTTAGGACCATAAAGTGATAACGAGGGCCCAATTTCCTGCGGTACTTTTGCTAAGTTGCCAAATTTAATCCAACCTATTTTTTAGGTTTCGCACAATTCAATAAAAACATATAATTCATGTTAGTTGTGTCATGGAAAAGGTGTATTAAGCTTTTCCAGTTGTTGCTCTGTAGGATTGGGTTGTGTTAATATTGGCATATGGTGTGCGGGTAGCTTTTTATTATTATTATGGTTTCCATATTGCGTGTATGTTTAATACAACTCCCATCATGCATTGCACTTGATTGCATACGCTGCCTGGCTGCAGAAGTAGTTAAGACCCACAAGGAAATTAGTAGTGATTAAATTTGATCGTAATTATGCTGTAGGCTTGAATAATTTGTGTATGGGAAATATAGTTGCGGCAATTCCTCTTTGTTAACGATGCGAGCAGCACTATTTAACACTTGGGTGACATGGTTAAGCTGAGGTCAACTGCATTTAAGGAAAACGCAATACTCTAAATGCTTTCACGAGAAGATATGTATTATATTAACTTACGGGCTACAAGAGGCAGCACTTCTACCTGCGTTGTACAATTGATAGACAAGGTGACTTTGATTTGGACATTTTGGATGCACATTTACATAATATGTTGTATAACAAACATCGAGATTACATGTATTCATTACATTATGTTTTTTTTTGTTGATCAAAAATAAATTATATTTATATATGTGGTATTTTTTTTCCTTTTTGGAAAAAGAAAAGTCCTTACTTTGTACAGAAAAATCCTGGCGAATGTACAATCACACGGATAAATGCTCAGCCATAAAGTGGGACTCAACCAATCAAGAGACGCCACCCTGTGACTCCACCCCCACCGACTCTAAAGGGAAAACAATAGGTGCGATGCTTTTTAGCCCAACAGCATTTTGTTTTTCTTCCAGCGCTTTGGATTGAAGGGTTGAAAGGGTTAATTCATAAGGCCTACTAAAAGAAGAACCAGAAGAGCTTCAAGTCCCTGGTTAAAACAGTCACTTTTCTCTTTGCCATAATCTTTTTTCAATCTCAGCTTATAGGATTTATACACATTTGCTACTTACATATACTATACATAGGCATACAAAAGGAATAGTTATATATATATATATATATATATATATATATATATATATATATATATATATATATATATATCTTCTTATTTGAAGTAACCAAGGCCCGCCACTAAGAAGAACTTCTCCAGGAAGAGTTCAGAGTCGAGCACGGCGATGTGTGCGGCTCGGCCAATCAGAGTGTTGGCTGTGTTGGGCAGCGCGTGGAACACGTTCTGGCGAATCAGACGGCAGTCCTTGGCGTCCACAAGGGGACGCAGCAGGTTGTTGATCATCTCCGTGTACACGGGGCCTTGGGTGAGACAACGAGAAAGAAAGGACGAGAGAAAGGAAGAAGGAAAGAAAAAGATTAAGGGGAGGGATGGAAAGAAAATGACAAAGAGAAGAAGAAAGAAGGCACGAGAGATAGAAATAAAGAAAAAACAAGGGAAGAGATAGAAAGAACGAAAAGAAAGAGAGGAAGAAAGGCATGAGAGATTGAAAGAAAGAGGAAGAAAGGAGGTGAAGAACGAAAGAAAGAAAGAGAAGGAAATAAGGGAGGTGATAAGAAGAAAGAAAGAAAGAAAGAAAGAAAGAAAGAAAGAAAGAAAGAAAGAAAGGAGGGAGGTGATGAGAAGAAAGAAAGAAAGAAAGAAAGAAAGAAAGAAAGAAAGAAAGAAAGAAAGAAAGAAAGAAAGAAAGAAAGAAGGAAAAACACGGCCCTGCTCTGGGTTGACCACCCTGACCGTCGTGGCTAAATGTCAGTCGCAACAGTTGTGCAGGTAGCAGAACCGCGAGCCACAGACGGCCGGGCAAACACAAACACAAAGGCGGCTCGGCGTGGCCGTGTTAAAATGCCAGAGTCTGACCTGTCGTCCGGTCTTTGAGGGCCGTCTTGCACATCTCTATTCTGGCCGAGTGGAACGGCACGTAGCGGTCCTGCGGGGAGGCCACCAGCACCACGTTCTTAAAGAACTGCAGCCCTGCGAGAGCCATGCACGCACGCACATACACACACACACACACACACACACACACACACACACACACACAAATATTGACACAAACACAAATCACACACACACAGTGAACAGAACGGAGTGACATGAGAATGTATGTTTGAGTGTGTGTCGTCACACACTTTTTTTGTGTAAACGTATGTTTTACAAAAGAGCAAGACAGAGAGAGAGAGAGAGAGAGAGAGAGAGAGAGAGAGAGGCTGTAAATCACGAGTGATCAGAAAGTGCTCCGACAGCCTTGATGTGATAAACTATGTTTCTTCTTGTCTTCCGTCACTGTGCTTCTAACAGACTGCACTGGCGCTGGCTTTCCAATGATAGGGTTTGGATCATTTTGTCAGCGCACCACAGCGCCGAGAGTGGGTGTATGTGTGTGAGCACGGCTGTGTGTGTGAAGAAAAAAAAAATCACGTTTTTCAGGCTTTTCTTTTTGAGGCTTTGTGACAAACTGGTGCTTTGTTCCACCAAGCAGTGTGTGTGTGTGTGTGTGTGGGTGGGGGGGGGGGGGGGGGGGGCTCTTACAGCTAGCTAGCAGCGGTTGAAGTGTCAGCTCACAGACACCCAGAGCAAAAAAAAACAAAAAACTTGAGAAACAAAAAGAGAGCAGACGACAACATCTTTGTGAATATTAATTTGGCTGCTGCTTTATGCTGGCACAGCACACACTAGATGATTTTTGTACCACACACCTAATGATAGACGAGGATACATTTAACTGTTTCGGTCGTTAAGTGTGTGAAAGGCAACGATTTTGCGAACACAGCCCACCACACAGTAACCAATTCCATTCCCCAACAAACCAGTCCTGATTCTCAGATTCGCAAATCGTAATTGCAATCTCGTGATCAAAAACGTGACTTTAGCGTAAACAAAAATTGCGTTTTCATAGTAACATCCTAAAGAACTACTAATATAAAGAAATACTAAAGAACTACGGACGAAGTCATGGAGACCGCGTGAAAATGGACAGACTGGACATGTTGCAGAAATGGACTCCTCCATTTCACAAATCCATCTCACTTTCGCTTTTGCCGCCATTGCTTCTGTTGTGATTACCGGTCAGCGTGGCTCCCAATTGGCTATCGTCTTTCCCACGTCACGATCCATACACTGCGTACTCGGCTGTCCTCGAGGTTCCCCCCACACTACAGGCCATCGGATCGTAAATATTGAACATGTTTAATATTTGCGATTTCGAATCGGTGCAGCCCTGATCAGATTTGGGGAAGTAAAATACAATCTAAACATATCCCACACCACAAGATAATCTGGCAAAAAAATCTTTAGAACCATCCAAAAACCGGGGCTTTGCTGACCAGAGAAGGGGGAAATCGGGCACAAAATTGGGCTAATTATCCTGTAGTGCATACCCAGCATTACTGCTAGCCTACACAACATTAAGGTACCTGGCTTTTGGCTCAGCAGATACAGGAATGTCTTCCTGGGATCCATGTGGTCTCTGAAGGTGAGCTGCAGCAGGGATCCAGACTTCTTCAGCTTCTGCATCAACCACAGGCCTGCACACGGGCACACACACACACACACACGATCAGACACCATTTTTTTTGGGGAGACACAGCAATGTAGAAGCGTGCTGCAGAATGTAGTTAGATAGGGAAAAAAAATCACAACACAAAGTTGCTGACTATAAAAATATCACTGAAGTACAGTGCTGTGTTGCAGACTCTCTCTCTCTCTCGCTCTCTCTCAGACCATGTGCCAAGCAGTGCGGGTGACTCACCCGTGCTGACCAGGGCGCTGTTGTTGTACAGCGTGCCCAGGTGGGGCCCAGACAGAGAGAGGAAGGTGTGCAGCCGGGGCAGGTAGCAGCGGAAGCGCGGCCGCGTCAGCACTGACCGCACGATGACGTTCCCTAGGGAGTGGCCGATGAAGCTGTTTGGGCAGCGACAGAAGACATGTTTACTTACTAATACTTTTATCATTTGTACCTTCATATTTTTCTTTTGTTTGATTTCTCTCTTTATTATTCTCTTTATTCGTTATTTGTTTTTATTTTTTGAATTCATTTGTTTTACTTTATTTATTTTTATTTTTTATTTTATTCTAAGTAAAAATTAGTGACACATATTCAATACAATATATTTTTTCCACAAAAGTGCCAACAAAATATTCCTCGACCAACAGCAACCTTTTCTGGGATTTCTCAGTGCGCGAGAGAAACATCTCGAACCACAGGAGGAGATAGAAAACTAGAAAACTGCTAACTGTCAATTTAACATTTTTGAATGCCACTCGTCTAATGTCACTCATCTACAACTTAACGATTTGGCGAGGTTTAATGTACGGCATTGCTAGCATTTACCAGTGGCTGGAAGCAGCAGTGGCTCAGATACAGTACGTCTGTCATTGAGTGTAATTGCTGTATTGTTCCAGCGTTGCTCCAAATCCCCCTAGCCCCATGTCTCTACCTTCTCATATGTCTGTTTCACCACTAAATATAGACATAATTCACCGCCAACCAGATGCTGCACTGGCAGTCCATTGCTGTTGCCTTTGAAACGCACTCTCCTGAGTGCACACACACGAAAGTTGGTAAAGTTTTTATGACTTGGAAAAAAAACAAAAACACTTTCACAAATAATAAATTGGCACATTGAGGGCAATTAAGTCGGAAGATAAATTGCTTATCTTAGTTCAGTGTTTCAAGAAAAAAATCTTTCAAATAACCTTGATTCATTTTTTTTGTTCTTGGTATTTTTTCCCAACGTTGACATGTGTGTATGTTTCAAATAATGGAGGCTGTCCTAGTTTTCCTGGAATAAGGCTAAAGGGGATCCTAACGAAGTGTGTGGTTAGCTAAAAGCTAATCTCTATTTCTTAGCATCACCTGCTGATTTTAATAGTTTGCTGCTATTTAAATTAGTAGGTGTGCTAATTGTTGAAAATGATTACTCTAGCGGTGGGCTCAGGCATGGATTATCCACTGGGCCCGAGGGCCTCCGACCTCCAGGGGCCTCCAAAACCCCACCAACTTTGGCATAATCCTGTCGTTGTTTTGTTTCTAATCAAATCAAATACATTTATTGAGTGTGTGTATTGAAATACAAACCAATGAATGGAGAGCATAGGTTTGCTGGCTGTGTCTGTATCATGACGATGAATAGATAATGAGGTGATGATGAGTCCGTTAAGAATGCACTTCTGTTACGTCATGTAAACAAACCTCGAGATAACTCCTGATTTCAACCTCATCCATGACACCGTGTCCCACAGCGCTTTCAATGTGAGCGACAGGAAGTAAATAGAAACAGGGCGTCCGCCAAAAGTAAAAAGTAAAGCAATCGGACTGATTTTTTCGCTGGCACTTGTGCATCAGTGTGTGCGTGGGTGTGTGCATGCGTGGGTGCATGCGTGATGGAAGAATCTGAATCCTAGAGCTGTATTAGTGCTTGCGTATGCCATTGAGCCCCACACTGCGTTGCCGCTGGCCCAGTAAAGTATTGTTGCAATCATGTGGTGTAAATCCTGTGTGATAAAAGATATCTGCAGGTGTTGATATATTGTCCTTCGGGTTTTGACAATAGGTTGTTGCCTGACAGTGTAAATCCTGTATAAGCTACAGGTGTTTTTCAACAGATACACGTCTACTACTGTAGCGCGGCGGGGGGGGGGGGGGGGGGGGGGGGGGGGGCTTGTGTCCAGAGGCCTCTGCTTTCCTAATCCGTGCTTGGGTGGGCTAGGGTGATAACGTCCATCTTCTCCATTATACCAACCATCAGTAATGACACTGGAGTCTTGCACTCACTTATGCAGAATGTGCTGCCATCTAGTGACCAAATAAAATACAGACATTTACACCTCTGTTCATTCAGCTTACTCTGGCTGCTATTATACTGACCTTATGCGGCCGATGGTGAGATTATATAGTTGGATATGCTGTATGATTTCATCCAGCAGTCTGTCCGTCATTGTGTCAAAGTCCGCAAACGTGTCCGTCTGTGACATTGATAGTTTGAGGGAAAAGTACAGTCGTCAGCTTTCCCACAAAATGTGCCTGAAGCACTTTTACAAACTGTGGTGAATCAAGGTTAAAAAAAAACACAAAACGATTTTTCCTTCCTACCTGGTTTCTCTCAGACATGAGGAAGTCCAGTCTGGAGCCGGGCAGCCCCAGCTCAATGAAGGTCTTTACTAGCCGCAGGTCAGCGCTGTTACCTGGGAGCAAACCACCAGGTTACACTTGCAATGTCTGGATCTCACCGCAGTTCGTGGTAAGGCCCCCCCCACATGGCCCATAATCGCGCCGAGATCGGCTTGTGACTTGCTGCTTACTAAACATAACCATCTCTCACCTGAAGCTCAACTTAAAGTGTCAGTGAACCCAAAAGGTTTTGTTTTTTTTTAAACATTTTTTTGTTTTATGTCTTATATGATCTTCAACATAGTAATCTATGCCATTTTGTCACTGTTACTAAAATAAGATGTAATTTAGAGAAAACAGGTGTAAAATGCTATGTTTTTCCCAGTCTCCGCCAAACAGTTTGTGTACGTTCTTCGACACCAAGGTGTGTGTGGATGTGTCGCGCTCCATAACGCCACAGTGTGTGGTGCATTTCATATAAAACATCGCTCATTATAACGAATTAACAACGACGGTAATACCTTAAAAAAGGGTTAGGGTTCCCCCTCCTTCGGACTCTCAGCCCAAAACACATTTTTTTAAATCTCATTCGAGCTGAAACAGGAGGTTCACTTACACTTTAACCGTCTCTAACCTAATACCTAAACTTAACCACAGCCACTGTAAGACCTAAGACCTAAACATAACCATCTTTAACCCAACACCTAAACTTAACTAGGGCTCCAACTAACGATTTTTGTCTTAGTCAATTAATCTAACGATAATCGTTTTCAATTAATCGATTAAACATGTAGTCTAGTTAGCAGAGTCTTAAATGTTCTTTCTTTATCTGAAAAACAGCCAAGAAAAACTATTCATTTTATAATGATCCATGAAGAAAACATTTGAATTTCTGAACCATCAAACAGCAAATATTTGGTATTTGTACTTGACAAATGACGTAAACGATAAATCGATTCGAAAAATGTGATTCCGATACATTTTCTGTCGATCGACTAATCAATGAATCGACTGTTGCAGCCCTTAATTTAACCATCTATCCATAACCATCTATCTATTGAGCTACAACTCACCGTCAAGGCCGTGCACGCACACCACGAGGTGGATGCCGTCGTCAAACTCCTCATCGTCTTCCTCGGGGGGGAAGTAGGGCAGGTCGGAGGCCAGCAGGGGCAGGTCGCAGTACAGGCTGCCCTGGAAACCCAGCTCTCCGAGCAGCTCCTCCTTGGCCTTGTAGAAACTGGAGCAGGAGGGAGAGGAGACTGAGAGAGAGATACCCAGGAGGAGGTGGGGCAGTCGGGAGCACACAGTAGTCTGGACGTGGCACGATGAATTATGACTGCCGCGCCTGATCCCTTGGGTCACGTGTGTGAATAAGCGAGTAAAAAAGCGAGGGCTGCACAGGTATACGCATGCGCACACCCGCACACACACACACACACACACACTGACTCAAAACACACAAAAGTGTAACAGAACATTTTAGGACCAAACAAATGTGGATTCCAATATTTCTTTTCAAGCGCTGATTAACACAGTGAACCAAAGGGTCGTTAATAACACATGTCTGCTCACTAAACCGATCTGCACTCACTTGAGCATTCTCTCGTTGGTCTCCTCGTCCATGGCCAGGGGGTTGAGCAGCGAGGAGGAGGAGGAGATGATGCCAAAGGAGCCCAGGGGCTGATGGGTAATGGGGGAGGCGGCCTGGCGGGCCGAGAGCCCCCCGACGGAGGGCGAGTCCCTCAGCACCGAGGAGAAGGGCAGGCATGTGGGGGCGCAGGAGGTAGACATGTTCACCACCTCCACCACCTTCTTGTTCATGAAGGCCAGGCCCACGTTGGGGACCTTGGACGGCTTGCTGGGGCACTCCCGGGTGTGGGGCTGCCTTTCTCCTCCACCACCACCACCACCACCACCACCAGCATTGTTGTTGGCCAGCAGGCCACGAAGGTCACCGGATGGGGTCACGACATTGGCCACCAGCCCGATGAGGTCGCCGGGCCTCTGCTTGCCGGGGGCCGGCTGGTGGTCATGGGAGCCCGAGGCGTCTGGAGGCTTTTGAAGCGGCCCTCGCTCCTTCTCCTCCACGTCTTCAAGGTCGAGCAGCTGAGCCTGATTGAAGTGTTGGCGCTTGTCCAAGGCCCAATTACTCACAGCCAGATCGTCTGACAATCGGGTTTCTCCGAGTGCGCTCCGCTGCGTTCCGCAGCCGCGGGGCATCGTTTCCACTTCAAAGAGCCGTGCTTCCGCCGACTCCAGTCTCCAGTCTTCCTGACAGCTCTGGTTCTCCACCTGGATGGCAATCCCGCCGCTGCTGCCACTCACCGACTGCTTTGAGACGGGCACCTGGAGGAGACCACTTAGTGCCAGCTTCGGCGCAGCCGCGGCCGGGTCTCCGTCAGCCGCGGCAACGGTTGCCGCGTGAACGCACCCCAAGCGGCCTCCGTCTAACCAGGATGTTTCCGACTCCTTTGTGTCTGCTGCATTCACCGCCGCAGCGTGCTCATCGCCGGCGTCGTCGTCTTGCCCAACCCCCGGCCCTGGCCTGGGCGCCGCCACGTCGAGGTGCTGCTCAGGGCTGCTGATCTGCGGCGCTGACACCCACTTGGTCAGCTTGCCGAGCAGCCGCTGCTGCTGCTGCTCGTCCTCGTAGGGTAGGGAGCTGATGGAGGCCAGGGAGGTCTGGATTCCGCCAGGGGAGCTCCCACTGGGGAGGCTGCCGTGGCTCTCGGTGGCGCGCAGCCCCTCCAGGGAGCCGCGGCGGGCCGAGCCGCGGCAGGCGTGGCGCCGCACCACACGCTGAGGGATCTCCCGCTCACTGCTGAAGTCCCGGAAGGTGCGTCCGGGCAGTGGAGGGAAAAACTCGGAGCTCGACTCCGCCTCCGCCTCGGTGTCGCCAGGCCACGCCAGCCATGCCACAGAGGAGCTGGGCTCGCTTTCGATGCCCGAGTCAGAGATGACGGACGACGAGCGCTTCATGAGCCTCGGAAGACCCCCTCCGCTGCGGCGACGCAGTTCCTTTGCCAAGTTGTTGCCGGTGGGGTGGGGGGAGACGGAGAGAACGCGGTGGGCAGGCAGGCGGAGGGGGGCGTCTTCGCTCTCTTCCTCCTCTTCCTCGTCCACCGAGCTGTTGACCCCTCCCTCCTCCCCCCCACACCGGCTCCCTCCAAGGCTGCTGGGTTGTGGTGGTTGTTGGCACGGCGTCACCGCGCCTGAGGGGTCTTTTCTTGCCTGGCCATCGGGGGTCTCCTCGTCGCCGTTCAACCTTTTTTTGGCGCTGCCGCCATTCACGGCCGAGACTTCTGTTTCGCCCAAGGGCGCGACCGCTGCAAGGCGCGTCCAGCAGGGGGCGACGCTCGCGTCCGGTTCTTGACGTTCCTCCGACGCCTCGCCGCCTTCTCGCTGCTCTGATCGGGTTCCTTGGAGGCCCTCCTCGCCAAGGAGATGTACGCTGCCGGCACTCCTAATACTGCCTGCTCTGCTCTGGCTGCGCTCTCCCGTGAGGGGGGCGTCCGAAGGCTCCCCAGGTATGCCTGGTGGTCGGGTGCTCTGGTCACTTTTGTGAAAACTGGTGGATGCAACAACGTCAACAGCAGCAGCAGCAGCAGGCTCTGGGGCGGCTCGCTCGGTGTCGCCGGTCACAAGCACCGGCACATGTGATCCCCACTCTGAAACACAACACGCACAGCAGTTGAATTGCTAGCTTGAAAGTAAGTGGGAAAAAAAAGTGTGTGTGTGTGTGTTGGAAAACAGGGTTCTTATGAAATGATGAATACCTATAAAGAATAACTGAAAATAATTATCTTTGTTTTCCTCACCCTGAATGAAAAGTAATCACGTCCACAAAGCTAACACATTCCATATGTTCCTATTGTATTTGATGTTGACGAATGCGTTTCCTTTGCACACTGAAAACAATTTGAGGCACAGCACGGTTCCCCTTCGACCTTCACCGTGAAACTGCCTCATCTACAAGTCTTTTGTGTTTTTTATTGAGGAGCGTTGTTTGCCTGTCTGAGGAGTCGTGACGTATCTGTCCTCGAAGATGATGGGCAGACTGTTCCAGTCGCCATCGATGTCCAGGCACTCGACCGGCAGAGGAGGCATTCTGGTCAGGTAGTCTGAGCTCCGCACCTCCGTCGCTATCTGTCCATGTCTGTTGATTCTGGAGAACAGAGCAGACAAACATAACAGGCTGTCATTCTCTCTCTCTCTCTTTCTCTGTGTCTATCGCTCTCAGAAAAAGGATGAAAGAAATTGTAAAAGTGCCGTCGTTATCCCTGTGATACTCACAAGTCTTCTTGAAACGTCAGAGCCAGCTCTTTGGGGTGTTCGGAGAAGAAATAGGCCTCGGAGAATCTCCTGACCTGGCATTAAGGAGAAGAACAAACAAAATGACACAAGCAAAATGACTCTGATTCCACTCATCAAACAGCCCCAGGAAAATAACAACAAAAAACACAGTCAATGTAAAAGAAAAGACGTTTTGCTAGTTTAAATATTTATAAATTAAAAATATAAATTATAAATAAAAAAATAAAAAAAATAAAAAATGCTGGCTAGTAGCTCACAACACCAGAGATTAAAGTTCCCAAGGGAGGGTTTAAAAAAACAACTGTCCTTCTGTCCTCTCCATCTGTGACTTGTAACTGAAGGCACTGGCAGTACTGGGAGCCAGCATGGCAGACACAACAACCAGGTACGTTTTTAGCCCAATGATAATTAAAAACAAGTGTTGATTGAAACGTTGACTCCGGGTGGGTGGAGGTGTGACAATATCCCCCACACCCACACTCTCACACACAAGCACACACGCACGCACACACACAAAACAAAAACACTATTTCATTACTTTCATTACTTGTAAAATGGTTTCACATGTGAGTGCTTTGAAAGCAGGTATGCACCATGCAGCAGATTGAGAATGGCTTGGTTTTAATATTTAACATCTCACTGATTAAGACTTGGGAATTATATTGGTCTGCGCTGGCCAATATAATTATTTTTATCTGCAGCGCATTAGACCACAGTCATATCTAACATATTCATTGGCCCCACGTCTCTGACGGCACCAGAGGATTTCATGGTCAATTTGGACCATGATGTCGTAAAGCAGTTAGCGATAAAATAAATAAATACACACTCGAGTCTTTACTTAAAAGGGGAAGCCATTTGTGCGGAGCAAGTAACAAGACTCAACAGAGGAGGGAATAAGACGGTAAAGACATGTTTCCGATGTTGTCGATCATGTTGACGAAGGCTAAATAAAGGGGCAGGCGAGGATACGCTCGCGAGGGTGGTTCCCTTTACGGAAAATGTTTTCATTTCAACAGTAAGGACAGAATCAGTGTGTTATTTTTGATCGTTGACGGACAGCAGAAGAAGCGTTAAGTGTATCTGCCGATGAACAGACAAACACGTTCCCCACTGTTGCACATTCCCCTGCCACAGAAAAGGCAGCAATGAATCTGACTAAATGCATGTTCTATGGGTGGCGGGAAAAACCAATGATCATGTGAGAATTGGGATTCTTCACATCCGCAATACTTGTATCGTCAGGTTGACTACTGGCGGATTGGCTCTTGACTTAAAATATTTTTTTTGTAAAACAAAAAAAATGTAAGCCATAAACGTCAACGTTATCTTAATGGAAGCAAAATAATGACACCATCCCAAGGGGGCGCTATAGTGTATATTCACCACCTGTAGAATCCGAACCCCAACGTTAAACCAGACAAAAATATAAAATCGCATAAAAAAGAAAAGTAACATCGTATTGCAATATTTACAGAATTGCAGTATTTACAGAATCACAATATTGTATCGGCACTCAAAAATCGTCATATCGTATCGTGAGGTCCCTGTCGGCTCCTGTCCCTGGTCCCCTTGTGAATACCATGGTGCAGTGGTACTAAATACCTGTATTGTGTGCCTCTGTATTAGTGTGTCTGAGTGTGTGTGCACGCGTATGTGAGTGTGACTGGGTGTATGTGTGTGTATGTGCACCTCTCACCCTGAGAGTGTGGTGCTCCTGGGCCAGGTAGGAGAGGATGTAGGGGTTGAGGACGACTGCGCCGAGGAAGCGGCTCCAAAGCGCGGCCAGCTGGGAGCAGAGCTGGCTCACGTCTCTGCTGATCTGCTCTGCTACCTTCTCATGGCCATCCTGAAGCTAATTGGAGGAGAGAGGGAGGGTGGGGAGGTAGAGAGAGGGAGAGGAAGAGTTAAGATGACATTATTCCCAAGGACGTTGTTCAGAAGACAGGCTTTAGTTGCTGACTTCCTTTTCAACTCATTGTATCAATGACCTTGTGAGGGAAGTGTGGCGAAATGATCTCACTGAGTAGAGTGTCGGTTAAAGCTGTCTTTTAAAGTAAAGATCGAAATTGAAGTAATTTACACGATTTCAGTGATAGTTTAATCCTTAATGAAACAAATCATAGGATAATCTACCCAGGCAGCTTGTCTTTCAACCATGACAAAACCACAGGATTTACAGATCTCAAGAGCTTCAATAGAACAAAGGTGGTCCTGATACAACAGCAGTTTGAGACAACCTATTATTTTGTTTTGTGCAGATATTTCAATTACAGGAAATGTCATAATACAAGGGCCAGCAATATAAATGTCACAAATGTAATAAAGGAATAGATAATGGAATAAATACAGGAGCAGCATAGACTCATTGATTGGTTTAAAATCACCAAATCAATATGGGAAAACAAAGTAACAATCGCAATGTGAAGCTACAACGTCATGTCTCCTACCTGTAGCTCTATCGCCATCTGATTTAGGGTTTCTTCCACAGGCAGTTCTTCTGTGTAAAAAGAAATCCCCCCCCCCACCAATGAGTCTAAATAACAACAAATGGTACTTCTGTCATCTCTGTTCTCATAATGAACACATCCAATGTCTCTGCACTGGGGTTAGACATTGTGAATAAGACATCACAATACACAACAACAGAAAACATACAAACATTAAAACTCACCCAGGTCTAGAGGCGACTGCTGTAGCTGGCTGACTTCTTCCACCAGCGCAGCGTAGTAGGTGCGCAGGCCCCTGTGCGCCACCAGCAGGAGGCGACAGAGTCTCCGGTGCCACGTATGAGCCCTCTGCAGGCAGTTCTCACTGGCCACATAGAAGCTTCCCTGCTGCGGGGAGACACAGCAGCGGTAATGTCAGCGGATATGTAGGTCATATCTGTCTCTCTCTCTCTCTGTCTCTGTATCTCTCTCTCTCTATGTCTGTGTGTCTGTCTCTCTCTGTCTGTCTGTCTCTGTCTCAAAACAAAATACACTTTAATAACGGACATCAGGGGACACATAGTTGGGACTTTAACCCCCCCCCCCCCCCCCCATTGCAAAGTGCTGCAGGGGCTTGTAAGTTGGTGTGTACATGTAAAAAATAAAATAAAAAAAGGGGAGGAGAGAGGGGTGTGTTGTTTGTGCGTCTTCGTGACAACCCTCTCACCCGTAATTACTTCAGGAGATCAAATGGGATGCCGAGACGGACGCAGGCAGTAGTCCCCCCCCTGAACACAGCTTGTAGTGTGCTGTTAAAGCAGATCAATATGTATACTTGGCCTTGTGGAGGAGGATGTGACACTTTCCTGTCTAATGACCCTTTTAAAAAACACTCTCAAGGATGGGACGGGGACGGGAATGGGGGGTTGTCAGGCCATTTGATGCAAGAGCAGTGAGACACACGCATGCCGTGGTTCACTCATATTGAATACACATACTCTTGCAAAAAATCAATTCATATATGATGAATCTAGTCGAATTGAGGTTATGGAAACCTGGTTCATTTCACAGAGTTCAAAAGGTCACAGGCATGCAGCTGCCACTTCTTAAGATAGCCTACCTTGAGATCAATGCGAGGCGAAAAAGGCCCTTTTCTTTTTACTGGATCTCTTTGAAGGCTGTGTGTGTTGTGCAGCGTACTAGAGACCCCTAGTCCCCAGCAGAGGGCTCTCTAACAATGTAAGTACTAAAAAAATGTAAACGTCCTCATCATCATAATAATAATGATAATAATACAGTTTCACGTCGGAATCCATGTATTGTTTATTTGACCCAGCTGACCCAAAAATGTAGGTTTCAGAGCTTTAAAATAAATAAGAAATACATAATAAATAATAAAGGATAAATAATGAATAATGAAAGATTATAGATTATTCAGGACTGGCCCCAGCTGGCCCCTTGATCTGATGGGGCCTCCCTGCTGGGCTCATCCTGTGGTTGCCGTGATCTTTGCTAGCGCCAGTTTGGGGCCCGAGCAGTGCTATTTGTGTGTGTGTGTGTGTGTGTGTATGCATGTAAAGCATGTGTATCTGTGGGATGTACTGTAATTTGCCTGGGGGGCCGAGCTGCGGGGGCCCTATCATCATACCTGTGTGCGCTCTGTAATTGCGGCCGCGCAGTTATGCTCTCCACCGGGAAGGAACAGCTGTATGCTTACTTTCATAATTCTATTTCACGTTCTTTATAGATGTGTGTCTGTCGGGTTGAGCTGGATTGTACAGAGCGCAAAGAAAAAAAGCTACCCCCCCCCACCCCACCCCCATAAAAGTATTACAAAGTAGTCATTATGGGGAAAACATGACATTTTACACTCCCCAACAATGCTTGCGATGTGTCCCAGGTCTCACTTACCCAGTGAGAGATGTTTACCTTTTTAGTTATTATGAGTGAAACTGTGTCAAAGTTAAACACTCCCCGTTCGACATCAATGTCTGCCTAAGGTCCGCATGGATTTAATTTTCTGTACAGTGAAGGTTTTGGGGAAACTTAAAAAACGTCTTCAAAATAACCACCACTCCAAATGACACCAAATTTGGTACACATGCTCTATGGACATGTCTGACTCAGAACCTTATTTTGAATTTTGATTAAATACAAAATGGCCGAGATCCAAATATTTATTATTAGCTAACGTATCAATCACAAGTCCGCTTCAGAAGTTTCCAGGGTCTTGAAACTAGGTAGGCACATAGAGGCCAACCCCCTTAAGAAGTGTACAACATTTTGTGTCAACAGCTCAAAAAACGACATTGCAGTGTCCATTTGAAATGCTAAGCTAAGTGCTAATGCTCAAAATTACACATAAACGGCATTTTCTCTCAAACCATGACTCGGATTCGCTTTTTGAGACTTCTCTCATCGACCACGAGTGACGTGCCCCTACCAATCGCTGGAAAATACCTTTTTAGACCGCAAAAACAACAGAGCAAAGCATTCCCTGTTAAAGCCAACCCGTGAACAGAGAGCTAAGAATACAAATCTGATCAGTCAGTCCTTTAGCTGTATGACACATTCACAATTATATCTTGATAATATTCATATTTAAACCCCACACTAAAGGAATCGCATCAACAAAGACAAGTACCACTTGTACAGGTTTTCAAGTGCTCTTTAAATTCAGCTTTAAATGTGCCACGTTGTAAATAGTTTATTAATGTGTGTGTGTGTGCACATCATTACTATTTTTTTATTTGTTTAAGAGGCAAAACCACAATTCAGCTGATACAACAGGAAACCGCAGAGGTGCGACTTTGCACTAACGCCTAAGTAATAGCGATGAAATGCCGTGGTGTTAAAAGGAGAAAAGGAAAATGCTGAAATGTGTGAAACTCTAGTTACGGGTAAGTAATGAAAAATAAATAAATAAATAAATGAATAAATAAATAAAACAAACCTCCAGTTCAATGTAAAGAGAGAGCGATGGCATGAGAATTCACCCGGAGCAATACGTGGTAATGGGCAGGTGGGAGCAGGGCTCATTACTGTGATCAAACGCAGACCCCCTACCCGCGCTAAACACAGCATTTATGAAAGCCCCATGTCACGGGGCTGGGGTGTAGAAGAAGTAAAACAACAATAAAAGGTAAATAAACCCACAGAAAAAAAAGAAGGAGAAAGAAGGGAGCGAATGAGGAAGGTAGGAGAGAGGGGCTGAGGGGTTTTGGGGAGAGGGTTAGGGGGGAAGGGTGTTGGTGGTGTGTGGGTGAGGGTGGGTGGTGGTGGCGTGTGGGTGCTCATTAAGATTTACAACAGAGTCTGCGACATCCAGAGGGACAGGGAGGGGGTGCTTATAAAGAACTTCAAAAAAAAATGTTGGAGGGAGACATCGGAGATGTAAAGGGGAAAAAAAAAAAAGCCAACAGCTTTTACAAGCGCTTCACCACCAATATGCCGCACAGGAAATGATCGCTGGTGGCAGAGGTAGAGGAGGAGGTGGAGGAGGAAGCAGAATGGAGACACGTCAATGAAAGAGAGAGAGAGAGAGAGAGAGAGAGAGAGCCCATGTGTGACGCAGTGAGGTCTTATGTAAACAAGCCTCCAACCGCAGTGGGGAGGGGAACTCAGGATCAATGGTTTCTTTAAAAGGCAGCCATAATATCGTCTACTAAGGGCTTCTTTAAAAGGTGGCCTTAGTATCATCTAATAAGTATTTTTCCAGGTCGGTTTGATTGAAATGACATTGAAAAAAAACATGTCTGGTTCATTGCCAGAAATTATTTTCAACCAATTTTCTTTTTTTTTTATGTTTCCCAAGATCACATGGGGTGACATCTGGAAGGCCACGAGACAGATCACCATCGGCTGGTGGAAAAACAACTGCCTGTGGAGACTTCGAGGAAAATACGGTACCTTGTAACCTTGTATAAGAGAGATTGTGTATTTCCCCCTAACCCATCCACTAATAGCTGAATCACATCACTTCAGGGTGAAACATCCATGAAAATAAGTGCTGAGATAGATCAATCTGTACCTCCCCAAACTAGTGTCTACACTGCATTGGTATTTTTGCAGCTGGCAGCTTGTAGAGGCTTTGATGTTTGACTGTCATAACCGGATGCAATATGAACACTTTGGCGGGGAACACCATGACCACACAGACCCACTGAAAGCACCACTATGTAACTCTAGCGGCCTCTAGTGGCCAGAGTTAGCACCAGAGGCTGATTGGCTCTGAGGCACGACGCCACCGGTGACAAAAAACAAAACAACAAAGCAAATATGAATGGGGCAATTGCTCTGTCAGTTAGCATTGCGTTAGCTGCGCTGCGGTTTAAAACCGTACTCCGGAAACCGGAGGTTTTGGAGTTTAACTCGCAGCTGCGCACGAAGTTAAACCTGATTGCTGTGTACTGACCGACACAGGATCAGCTGATTCGTAGTAAAACTCGTGTTAAACCGGAAGTACTCTGATTTCCCGTTATACTCCAGCAGATGCAGTCTTAACTTAATGTTGGATGCATTTTGTGCTATAATTACCAACAAAAACTTAATGGGAATGTAAAGTGAACTATAATATAATAAAACGCAAATAATGTTGAAATATATTATGAAATAGTCTAGCCTACTTTTTGTGGAAATCTGAGTCTGGAATCTGAATCTGTACAGATTCAGATTCCAGACTTACCTGATTGACGTAGGTAAGGACGTCCTTACCTACGTCAATCAATCGATTACCTCTTCCCCCCCCCCCCCAACAATCGCGCCGTACCAGGGGGGCGCCCCCGATCGCGCAGCACCCCCCCCCCCCCACACACACACACACACACACACCCCGTCAACAACCGCGCACCACGTAATGTTTATGGGGGGCGCCAAAATTGTTGCTGCATACCCCCCTGACACGATGAACATGTCTCGGATAGAGAACTATAACGAGGAGCAGAAGTTATATTTATTGTACTGCATTCGAGGTGTTGTGGACACGGTGGAAGAGGAAAGACACCACCACCACGCTCCGAAGAAAGTCTGTTTGGGATGATCTCTCAAACACATGTAACAGTAGATCTTCCAGCAGAAGACCGAGCAGCGGCACATTTAAAGAATTTATGGAAGCGCTTGAAAGTTGAAGCGCGTAATGCTATTGCTGAGCGGACGCACGACCGAGACCTGAGCCCCGCGAGCCGTGAAATATCACTGCTCACTCCATATCTACTATGTCCAATATTGTTATTGTACTGAAGGCCTATCTGGCGTAATAAGTATAAATGTATCATACATTATTATTAATACTACTAATAATAATTAATAAAACTAATTCTGTGTGTGTCGGTTATAATGGAGCCTTGTTTCATCCTGCAAACTGGTTTAGTCTCCTCTAAAACCATGTCCGTTTGGAGACTAGACTAACACGCACAAAATACGCCTCTAGTGTCTGATGTGAATTTCTCTGAAGACACAGCAATTGAGATCAAGGTAAAATGCAGCTGCAGGTTAAACCACAGGTACATACGACACAGCAATGGAGCTTAAGACGTCACGTGACTTCTTGCGTCACCGACGAGTTTAAAACCGTGTTAAACTCTAAAAAGTGGCTAACGTAGCGGCAGAGCAATTGCCCCAATATGTCCAAGCCAGGTAATAGTGAGATATTTTCCATTTGTAATGTTAACAAAATGTCTTTCCCACTTTACTAAATATTTGTTTTGACGCTACTTCTCGTTGTACTTTCCCGCCGTTGGTCGGCACAGACCAAATTGAATGAGAGAGCAGGATTCCCTGGGTCGATGGAGGCCTGAATGGATTGATTTTACTCTGTAGACATTTAGTAACATACATAGATTTGAACAAAAGAAAAATCGTGGAGCGAAAAGTTACATCGTGGAGCTTTAAGCGGGCAGTTGTCCATAGCGAGAACGTACGTCTTGATTTAAACTTTTGGGGGCACTGGGATGATGAAAAAAAGGCACGAGGGGGCGTACCTCAGAGAGGGCGGGCTTGCAGTACCCGGCTCCGAACATGATGTCCTCCACGGACATGGCCGACGGGTCACCACTGCTCTCCGGCGAGCCCTTCCCCAACCATGAGCCCTTTCCAGTGCGCGTGAAGCTGGAACGCGTAGAGGGGGGTAGAGAACAGAAAAAGGGGCAGAGGAGAACAGAACAAAATAGAAAAAAAAACAGAACAGGAAAGAGATGAGCGAGATGGAGAGTCACGGCTCAATGCAATCAATCCTGAGCACCGTTCATCTTTCTAATGCACGGACGGATGTCGACTCGAAAGACATCGTCCGTCGGCTTCATCAGATAAGTGTTTTTTTTACATCAACACAAGAACAATCCATTCCAGCCGACAGTTGGATACCCTCCAAAGTTAGCGTGCCAAAAAAATACAAAAAAATAAATGCGACATCCAAAATGGGAACAGCCCCCCCCGCCCGCCCCCCACCCTCATCCCCCTTGTTGCAGGTGGTTCTGCCATTAGTCAACCTCGCACGGCATATTGTTTTGCTCTTTTTTTTCCTTTCATGTTTGTCTATAGACCGAACCTGATCAGCGGCTGGTGCAGAGCGACCAGCGAGGCATGCACGGAGAGGGAGATGACAGACAGGTGGAAGTAGTCGAACATGACGGGCACGTGGTGGTGCAGGCCGCGGTGCGGGTGGAAGTGGAGCCCCAGCGTGCGGCTGCTGATCAGGGGCACGGCGGCGATGTCCGCCAGCCTGGGGAAGGAAAAAAAAAACAAACACAAAAATACAAGGTGTTTGGGTGTGTCGCAACACACTGCTAACACAACAGGTCGGTCGCTGTGGAAGCAAGGTGTATACCAATTTGTCACGTTGATGAAGCACTGCTGTCCAGAAAGACCATAAATAACGGTAAGAGAAAGGCCAGCGCTCACAGTGGGGGGGGGCAACGACGACAATGACAACAACAACAACGTGATGCAATAGGGTTTCTGATTGAGCAACTTGAAGGTAACTGGCATCCCCTAGTTAGCGAATGTTGTGTGAGGAAACTATGTAGCAAAGCGATTCAAAAATTATTTTCGGGGGAGACGCAAACTAATGATAATAAGATTTGATTCTGAAAAGCGAGCGAGAAAATACAGGCACGCTACATTTGCGCTCTGTGTGCTTTGCTCCGCAAGCAAAATTTGCATTATGTGTGCTTTGGTCTTAATTCTTAGAACAGCTGGACTCTTTATTATAATGCAACATGCATGGCACACGCAGACTACAAAAACTTGAGCTTCACATAATTTGTGGTAAGACAAAATGCTGGATCGGGAGTTAATGGTGAGTAGCGATGACGATGAGCCTTCAGACCGATGGAAGACTCCTTCATTCTTTCTGTAGCACACTTGGTCCTCTACAGTTTGTGGGTCCCTTGGACAAAAAGTATTGTATGATATAAAATGTTATAGCAAGATGACAGGGCTGTGGTCCATCATTCCTGTAAGTAGGACAGTTTTCCACCTCATTGGTCTCAAGGTTTGTCTCGGCTCTCGACATGGCCATTCTCTTTGCCATTCACTCTATAGCTCTAGCACTTGTCTTACCACAAGTTAGGTCAAACGTCAACATTAAAATTAGTTTTTGCCAATGAGAGTTGCAGTGTGGCTGCAACTACACTGTGTAAATCAATTGATTTTAGTGTAAAACATTTGATTTTAGTTTATTTGGTGAATGAATAAGCATCCACTGGTTAATTGGTTGTCAAGGTTGTTGACCACTTCCTAGGTCTTCCTTTTCACAGTTCCATCGATGCTACACACGCAACAAGTGCTCGAGGTAGAGGAGTGCAAAGAGTCCATAATGTCTCAGTTTAACAACCCCCCACTTGCTCTCAGTAATCAAGTGTATTGATCACTGTTGGAAAACGTCCGGGGAAAAAAATAAACCTACTGTTGCTCATTTTCGGTGAAATGAAGATCCAGCTTCAACTGAAAGTCCACCTCGCTCAAGGCCTCCTCCACCTGGAGACACACACACACACACACACACACACACACAATGATTACATGAGGACAACATGGGATGACCAAATATGATGCATACAGTGCTTCAATTGCATTTAAAAGTATGTGATTTACCATTTCATTTTAGCAAATGCTTTTATCCAAAGTAGCTTACAGTGAATTCTGGATACATACTCATTAGTCTCGCATAGCCAGCCCCATCTCCACACATTGTTGTAGCACATCGTTGGAGAAAGGTCTGGCTCTACTCACTATTATTCTGGCATAGGGGAAAATAACTCTCCGTCTTGTTAGTTTTTCTTTACCCAATCACAATCGTCTTGGACGGCGCTAAGCCTAGGATGCAGCAACGGTGGCAGATGGCAGAAGGGGGAGGAGTATAAGGTATAACCGCGCCCAAGCCTGCCATTGGGCGACTGTAGGAGTCGCCCAATGGCAGGCTCTGGGCGGGTTTATACCAACAACCTACATCCGGTAAGCCAGACTACATACTCATTAATGAGCAGATGTTTGGCATCTTGGTCAACAACCTTGCTTTCAGCTGGGAGTCGAACACACTCCCTAGATTATCCTGCGCCCCATTCTTTTTTAAACCAGTTTCCATTATTTTTTAAAGCCTTGCCTTATTATCCACCAGCTTATTGTGTTCATGATTTGAGCTCAGCTACTTGCAGATTCCATCTCAGTGTGAATAAAAAGTTGAAAAAGAAAGAATATGGTGTACGCAGGTTACAAAAGGCAGCGGTAATTCATTCTTTTGAAGATTACAGCTGAGGCTTTCGTCAGCTTTACTCCATTATCTCCCTCCATATCTTTCTGATTCTCTTTCCACATCCCGTCTGTCTTTACATAACCCTCCCTGCCACACGCACACCACATCCTGAACAAACAGCATGCACTGAGCACACACACACACAGTCCCTGTGATGCATCTTTCCTTTGTGTCAGTTATATTGACGACGTCCTGATTGATTCAAGACAACTGAAAGAGGAACACGGCAGGAGCAGGGGTCTATTCCTGTTATCTGGCGGCAGCCAGGAGGCTGACCTCTGGAAGGTTAATAAGCAGGAGCCTGCGGGACAGCCGCTCCGCTGAAATCTGATGTGTCTTCAAGCACTGCTACGTCCCTTCCCCGCAAACCGCCTCTCTCTCTCTCTCTCTCTCTTTCTCTGCCCTACATTGAATTAAATATCCTAAATTTAGCTGGCATCGTCCAACGCAACTTTATGTCTTGGACGTTACGAACCAGGGCTTGCTCTCACTTCATTAAGAGTGGCCTGCTAGGAACACAGGAGGAGGAGGCGGAGAAGCAGTAGCCACAGTGAGCTGGTGGGTGGTGGGTTTTCCGACAGAGAGAGAGAGGGGTGTCAAGGTGTGAGCAATGAGCTGTAGGCTCATGGAAGATTAGCCCCGGAGCAGGGCCATCTGACTTATCCTATTCTCTCTCTCTCTCTCTGTCTCTGATTTGGTGTATTGGTAGCCAATCCCCCATCCCTGCGCAGTCGCATGGGTTGGGGGTCCCAGGGGGGGATTGGGGAGCACGTGAATGGGAACCATGTTTCACCGACCGATTACAGGATATTAACCTAAGCAGACTCTTTCCCTCTCTTTTGGTCTGAGTATAGTTTCTATTAGGAGACACCGCCATGCTGATTACCGATTAGTTAATTCATTAGTAAGTTAGTTAGTTACATTTTTATTTCATTCATATTCCAACCAAATTCAAATAAACACTCGAATTAAGACTCAAATAAAGACTTGAATTAATTGAATAGTCAATTGAATTGAAAATATTAAACCAATAACTACAATTTCTGAATCTATATTAAGTAATATATGTATATCATAGTCATATGATGCAATAACCAATTCATTGTTTGAGCCATTTGAGCAGTTCATCAAAATCCCAAACTTTTGCTGCATATCGCCATCAGCTAGTTTCCTAGGCTAGTTTCAGGAATTCATACATTTGGCTCTTTGACTAACTTGACTAACGGCTCAGTGGTTAGCACTGCTGCCTCTCAGCAAAAAGGTCCTGGGTTTGAACCCTGGGTGGGAGGGGGTTCGAATGTTCTCCCCTTGTTCACTAGGGTTTACTCTGGTTTCCTCCCACACCACAAAAACATGCAAGTTAACTCTCCTGCCCATAACCAAGGCAAGGGCACTACAACTGGAGTTGGTTCCTGGGTGCTATCCTTTTGTGGCAGCCCACTGCTCCTAGCATAGGATGGATTACATGTGGAGAATGAATTTCCCCATGGGGATTAATAAAGATTATTATTATTATTATTATTATTAGAACTTCTGCTGGGCATAGCAGGCCATTATATTTTTGACATTTTCTAGACTAAATGGTGAAGATAATCATCAGTTCTTGGTTTCAACCTGTCATAAGAATATAAAAATAGAAACTATATCCCCTCCCCCCTTATTGTTTTCCATGATGTGACTCCATCGCAGGGGGCTCTTTGCGCCTTTTTTGGCGTGGCTTCATGACATGATGCGTGTGTTTGTGTGTGTGTGTGTGTGTGTGTGTGCGTGCGTGTGTAAATGTCACCGCCAGCGTCGGTGTGTGACTCACCCTCTCTCCATCCAGCAGCAGGTGGACTTTGAAGCTCATGCAGTCGTTCACCGTCACCTCCTCGTTCCGGTAGAGGATCTGGACGATGCGGCTGAACACGGCTCCGTCGTAGACCCCCGGCGAGCTGAAGGTGCACCCCCCTGCCGGCGCCACAGAGAGGCACAACAAAAACAGGCTGGAGACTGGACGCATGACGAGTACACGCCTGCATGGCGAGTACACGCTAGTGCTGCGCGATGACCACAAAAACGATCATTGAGATTTTTTTGGCCCGATATTATGATTACGATTATTCAGTGCAATGAACTGGTTCATCGATTCGATTCATATTCTGCGGTGCCGACCCACTCTAGCACCCTTAACGGTAATGCCTCCGATTCGTTAGAGCGAGTTGTAACAAGCGAGTTCTAATGGTTTATAATGTGATTATAAAAACCACATTAAAAAAAACATACCAAATCCAATGTATTTATTTTCATTAGAATTTGTTCAAGGCAATAATTGCGACCTTTGATGATTAGCACATCGCAGAGGCCAAAATTGTGATTTATTTTTTTGTGCATTACAACACTTGAGAATCTCTTTGTCAGTATTCAGTAGTAATGAGAAAAACAAAATAAAAAAAGACATCGCAAAAGTGGTAATAAGACAAACACATTCATATGCTTGTTAAAAAAAACAACTCACACGCATCTCATATAAGCTGAGTGGCCACTTTATCTACACTTAGTGGGCACTTTATTCAAGCATGTCCGCTGTTTTTCCACCGAGGCTGTAGAACGAGGCGGCGTACACCCAGGTATCCCTGTAAAATGCCTGTCTGCTCACCGTTCCCCCCCCCCCACTGTGGCCCTTGCTCTTTTCTTCCCGCCCTTCTTTTCATTCCATCTCTCTGCTGTCACTGTTCACAGCGGCCCACCAGCCACAGCATGTGGGAGCGAGGACTTGTTCAGAAGCAGCATGACGCCGATGTGAGTGGCAAGTATAGATGACAACAGTTTGGATGCACTGATGGATTGTGTAAGCAGGGGTCGCCCTGTGACTCAGTCCTCCAGCTGTTTCCACACAGGCCCCTTCTCATCATCACACGCTTTTACTTTGAAGGAGTTCTATAGAGGTCCGTGTGGCTTCTTAAGCTCCTCTGCTGGATGATCGTTTAGTATACAGTACACACGTTCAGGTGCACACAGTGTGGTTTTCAAAGTCCACACGGCCAGTATTTTTAGCATTGTATTTTGGAGCTGTTTTGATGTTTGTCCGAATGGCATTGCCTGCTGGCTGCACTACATGATTCCACCCCACAGTGCCTGCCATGCATTTTCATGAATAACTCATTTTGGCAAGCCAAGTGTACATGTTCAAGTTCTGGTGAAACATCGATTCCACAGTCACTGCCATGCATTTTCATAAATAACTAATTCATAAATAACTAAGTAGCACAAGCTGCCTTGCATAAAGATGAATAATAAGTCAAATAAAATACAAATACAAATAAATATGGTTACAAATATAATACAACTATAATGGTTATTGAATAAAATAGTCTCTGCACCAAGTTTGAATTCATTTAAAAACTGATTGGACAATGCTTGGGACAACCTAACTGTAAAATATGATGACTATAAGTCAAACTGGAAGTGTGTGTTTAACTGAAAACACCATTCTAGCTGTTATTTTATTTTCGGACCTGTAATGGAAATGAAATGAAATAAAGATATGAAATAGACTATTCACGCAAAGTAGTTGATGAAAGCACACGAGTATAAAAGGAGCATAAAAGTTCAGTCAAATCAAACCACTTTTCGAAGTATTCAAATGACACATATGCTCATCAAGCCGAACCCTAACTGCTCCCCCACAAGCTGGCTGTCATCTGTGCATGGTGGACTGCTGCTGCTGTGTGTGAATGCACTGTATCAACCAACAGAGGAACCAGAGGCATTAGCCTCATTATAGGTCAGAAAAACCCTATCTAAATGCAGCTCCTCTCATACCTGTGTGTATGACACTGTAATAATAGCAGGCCCTGAGAACAGCCCTGAATACTAAACGCTGCGATGTAAACTCATTTCAACTCACAGCGTGCTAGCGCTTCTCTCGCGCTTCTCTCACACTACATTTTAATAACATCATAATCATTCACATTTTTCCAATTTGTTTTGATGTGCTCGTGGTTGTATTAATTTAGTCCATGTTACATAGGATTATTAGAAGATGAACATAAGCTTTAAATCACCGATTTGGTCCCGAAGATTAATCTTCTGAAAGCCACTCAGATTCTACATCTTTACTCTATATAATGTGTGTGTATATGTGTATGTGTATGTGTGTGTGTAGGTGAGTATGTGTGTGTGTGACCATAGTCATTGCCCTATAAGTCTAGAACCACCAAACTCAGCCCAAGCCAGCACCTTGTCTAAATCTTCCACAAAGCCAAAGCGTTTGCACGTACTGTTGTCCTCATTCATAAACCATCATCAATTGATCTTTTCACCGCCCATACAGCAGAGAGATGCTTCTCGCAATTCATTTTGTCTGCAGGGGGACAGAGAACAATTGAAATGTCAAGCATGCGTTTCCCAGTCAGTCAGGGGAGGGGTTGTTAGTGGGAGTGGGTGCAGGGCGGGCGGAGGGGAGCTGGAGGGGAGGGGACTCGTTCCCTTGTCCCTCCTCTGTATGATAAATGTACCCCCCCCCCCCCACACACACACACACACACACCTCAGTGTCTGGCCACAGCGCCGACTGATGCATTTAGAAACTGGGATTCTTTCTGCTGAGGCTTTCAGGCTAATACAGTGCGTGTGTGACCTTGTGGAGGGGAGCCGAGCTGCAGAGAGGAGGGGAGGGGAGGAGGTGGGGGGAGGGGAGCGAATGGGGAGGAGGGGGAGAGGAGAGGAGAAAGAGGAAGAGGGAGAGGAGAGGAGAGGAGAGGAGAGGAGAGGAGAGGAGAGGAGAGGAGAGGAGAGGAGAGGAGACTCCAGCACAGTCTTAAAGAGGACTTAATGCAGCACAGTCCTCCAGTGGATCCTCTATGGATATAGCATTTTTCCATAATCTTGTAGAAGAATAAATGAATATACTCACCTTATTAACTCTTAATATTCCCTAATAGTCTAATTAGTTAAAATGTTGAATCAGGAGGAAGTACTGCATATGGTGCAGTATACCTTATACTACCTACTGTTGTAGCCGGTTGGGATGCAGGCCAGAATACAACAGGGGCCGGTCACAGTTCGGCCGATATTTGATTTTCAGAGTTTACTGTTGAAGAATGAGCTTATTTCATTCCTATAGGGTGACAGATAAGTCTGTTTATTATGAACAGATGTTCATAACAAACAGTTAAATTGGTAATTACAACTAATGTATGAGTAGTTCAGAATGAATATTTAGATATATATTTGAGAGAGTATGGACTGAGGTGTGTTCTATTCACAATCTAATCTACGTGGCCTGGGGAGCTTGCATATTCATTTAATAACCTGTCTATTTGCACTGCGCACAAACCAAGGGCAGTGGATTTTTATGTTGCCGTGCTGCTCATTGTAAAGAAGGCAAAAAAAGGCTTTAAAGGGGGTGGGGGGGCGGGAAATCAATGACGCTTCCCTGCCTGAGACACAGTGGTTCTATAATAGAGAAAACACACATGCGCTCTCTCACACACACACGAACACATGAACACATGAACACATGAACACACACACACACACACACAGTCTGCGCCCCTCCAATCTTGCTGGGCTAAAAATAGCCTTTATTACTGCAAATCAGTATTGCCAGTACCACAGCTTCCTGTGTTGCCAGAGAAGCAGATTATAATTCTCCCGGTGAGTTCAGAGGCAGTGTGAGTGTGAAAGATATGAAATAAATCTGTTGTTCCACTGTAGAGACCATCGATATCAAAGCCATAATAAACACTATTTCTGAAAATGTTATTTAACTAATTGTTCTGTGGCAACATAGCAAAGATTAATAGGCTGCTAGATCATAAGCATTATGACGACAAGAGCAACAAGCACATTATCAACTCTAGACACTTTCACATTCAGGTTGTGTAAACAGAAGTGTTCCCTCCATAATTTTGCTTGTTGATGTTATACGACGCACAAGTGGTAAATTGTTGAACAATTGAATGTTGCAAAATGTGAGAGAAACAGGTTAAATATATAGAAAACGTATGTTTCTCTCACATTTTGTTGTAATGTGCTGTTTTTTGAACAAGTGCAAATTCCTATATGTTGGAACCCCCTAGTTAAGTCTAAAATAGAGGTTATTTCCAATGCATCCAGAACAGATGTCAAAACTGCAGCCATCATACAAATTACAAATTAGTGTCATGTGTATGACAGACCAACGGAGAGACAGAGAGAGAGAGATATAGGAGAATGAGAGAGAGAAAAAGAGAGACATAAATAGACCTGCTCTTCAAAGAGTCTTGATGCTACCGTTTAACATCAAAACGCGTCCCGTGGTGCGATCACGATAACATAATGGTGACATCGATGTTGCCTCCTTAGAGAAGGCCCTGCCTGTAGCGTGAACAACCACGCATACTTCACCGAGCTAACCTTTTTTGGAAAACATGACCACATGGCTGAGAACTTCAAAAAGAAATGTGTCTCTTCCGACCAAAGAATGCAAATCGCACCTGACGAGTGTAACCGTTCAAACCGTTACAACAGTGAGTCGCGCATACTCGATTTTCTCACACACTCACCGACCCCCACCCCCCGTCATTGCGCGGCAACCATGCACTTGTACCGTTTAGTTACAGAAAAACCATATAGCCTAGCCCAATGATGCTAAACACAGGGCTAATCCAGACAGATGTCACACCCCCCCAGACACAGACGCCACAACACCATTTACAAGAGCGCCAAAGATGCAGCGAGAGCATGGGAAACAATGTCAAAAAACACGGGAAGCCTATAGTTCACTGTAATATTCCCAGAATACATTAAGTATAATGACACCCTTCAGGTGAACACACACAGCACTTTGATACATATGACCCACTATTACAGTTGGAGCCGAAATGGAGAGGATGTGGAGTGGACGTTACCTGCATTCCCCTGCGTTGTGGCGATCAGCCGGTGAGGCACCCTCGGTGAGACCTTCAACCCCGCTCGTACCTGGTAGTACCTGGTGGGGGGGGGGGGATAGGGGATGACAACAGAACATGGTGTTAGAAGCACACCTGCTGCAATACAGTAATGTCACACAGCGGAGGTTGTGGGAGTGCGGAGGCCTTTTGCCTTCTCGTGTCGAACAGGATCGCTGCGTGGGTGAATTATTAATCGGGAGTGTGTGGCGGGAGGGATTAAAATGGTCCTGCATAATGAAAGGGACATAGCCTAATATTGCATGTATTTTTTGTATAAATGTATGTATGATCGCCCAAAGAAAATGCAGCAGTTTAGTTCGATTTTCGGGACCTACTGGAATAGAAAACAGTGCGGAGAAGGGAAGGAAAAGCAAATGTATTTCGAGAGGTCACTTTGAGAGACGGTGGAGACCAATGTGGTCTGGTGCACAGCCGTGCTCTCTGGGGGCACTGTGTCCATTTGAGTGACCAGGGCGTGGCACAGAACACAAGTCACACAGGCATACACACACACACACACACACACACACACACACACACGCTTTAAAAGCAAAGTAAAATAATGGCTGATAAATAGTGCCATTGTGAGGACCACAATGTAAATACGTTTTTAACTTTATTGTGATCATCCTCGATGATTTGATTTATGCACATGTTTTCTGGTGTATTTTTAAAATACTAAACTAGACACACACACACACATACACACACATACACACACACACACACACAGACACACACACACACACACACACACACACACACACACTCACTGTCTGTGTTTTAGCCATAGGGCTCTTAAAAGATGGAGGCTGGATGGAGGTGAGCATGGAAAATGTTTTTTGAAGGCCGTTAAATAAAATAAGTAAGCTTCACTCGACGGGTCACCACCCAATGAAATGATTGCAGTCTACCGCTCACAGAGGCTTGTCTCTTACAATAGAGAGTAATTGAGTCAATATATAATCGCAGTCGCATTGCTATGTTTTATGCACCAGCATGACAGGGTAACAGTATTTTCACATCCAATCACAAACACTTCAGACGCCGTGGTATGTGTGGGTGAACATTTTAAATGTGAAAGTTTTTTAACACACATAACAACTTCAAACTGGCAGTTGTCATGGTCCACATAGGTCTGTATGAATTCCATGAAAAATTAAAGAAAACAACAGCAACGCTATTGCCTGCTTCTTAACTCCAGTCTCGTCTTTTGCAAGAATCACTTAGATGCATGCCGAAATCTGTTTGGATACAAATGTCCTGTGTTGTGCATCTCACCATATTCAAAAGAGAGAGAGAGAGAGAGAGAGAGAGAGAGAGAGAGAGAGAGAAATGGTTATTTTTGGTGTTTAAATGCAAGGCAAGAGTCTATCATGAGTATCTCGGCAGACAGCAACAACAAATATATGAGTGCACTCAGCTGCTGGGATTACAATGACAAAGCCTCCTTTGCCATCCCATTTGGCAAGAGAAAATAATTTCACTTAAAGCTGGCATTTTGAGCAGGCCAGCGGTCAAACCCAATACCAGTTTGTAAAATTCCCCACCTCACACGGTACACATGTACACACTTGTCTATCTGTATCCTACGAAAGTGATTGCTTGTTACCAAAGCCTCTATTGTTTTTATGTTTTATTAGTATTCAGGAGATCTCACACACACACACACACACACACACACACACACACACACACACACACACACACACACACACACACACACACACACACACACACACACACACACACACACACACACACACCTGTGTGGGAGACAGTGTGCACAGCTTACCCCCTTTGGAAGAGATCCACATTGTGGAACTTGTGCAGCTCTACAGAAAACTCCAGTGTTCCCTGTACTTCAGACATGATACGGCCCCACTCATCACCTGTGGAAAACACAACAATACACAAAACATCATTCTACGTTACAAAGAGATGAACTTAGATGAACCCAAACTGCATTGCCTAAGCGGCGTCCCAATGTTGCAGTTTTGTACGCAAAGGCAACAAAAATGTTACAGGGTTTTTTTTTAAGTTTTTTTTTTACAATAATGGTTATAAACCACCCATATCAGCAACGGTGATAAAAGGGGGAAAGAATGTGCCTTGTCAAACCGAATTCATAGCGTGCTGTGTTCATGTGCTCATTTAAAACAACGTGGTTTGCTGCTCAGATTGAAGTACCAAAGAGCTAAATAAATCACGGCAAAAGTTGCCGAATGTCTTCTTTACTCAAGTGTTGATTTATGAATCAAAGCTTGAGTGAATGCGTGATACAGCTTTCAAAAATGCTTGAATGATAATAATACATATTTTTACCTTCAATAAATAAATATCCTGGGCTTGCATGGTAAAGCTTTAAAAATACCCACCACTGCTATTAGTCTCCATTGATCTTGACTAAAATAGGTAGTTGCAGTTCAAAAGTTCAGTTGAAAGAGAAATCGATTTAGTCCTAGTTAATGAGTGGGTATCCCCACCGCTTCACCGTTCATCGCTCTGAGCTAAATGATGTCACCAGGGTGGTGATTAAACCCCCCTAGTGCCGACGGGAGGTTGTCATTTATAGCCCAAACCTTTTGAGGACTAAAGTGAATTATAAAGGTAATGATAACAATGCATCAAACTCTTAATTTGAAGATATGTTACGGTAATTTATGGGATGTTGGTACTTATTAATTATGATCGTCATCTTTCAAATTCAGCGACATGAAAGTTGCCAAAATGAATGTCTCCACAAACAAGAACTAAATGAAGAAAGAATTGTTTTTTTGAAGACTGTAAATGGGAGTGTTTACAGTCTACAGGTACTACAGATGTACTCTCCAGTAAAACGGGTTTACAGTGAAGTATCGAATATAACCACTCTGTTGTGATATTATGCTGCCACATAGTGATGACTATGGAGCGCTGGCAGAGGGCATTCCTGAAAGTATCATTTTTACATTGAGGAATTCACCGCTTTTAAACACACTTTCTCTCTCTACCTCCATCTATCTTAAATAAAACACAACCCTATACCTACCTGCTTGTGCATGCACAAGGGTCGGTCAAAAGACCATGATGTGAACTTCCACATAATGTTCTTCTGAAAGGGTGGATGTGCCTGTGTGTGCCTGTGCACGTGTGCGTGTATGTGTGTGAGCGTGCGCGTATGTGCGTGTGTCTACGTGTGTGTGTCCTAGTAGCACACATCTAATGGCCGACGAGTCGTGAGAACTACATTAACCTTCACTGTGTGCAACGCATCCACCCTTCAGGGGACACTTGGCCGTCCACCAATGAGCATCGCCTGCAGGCAGCTACAGCACACAGTGGGTGAAACAACCTGTTGTGTTGTTGGCTAATGCTGCTTACCATGGGTTGCAGAGTTACATGCAGGAAGATGAGTCCCATCATCCATGGACGCAACATACACACACGCTTACATAAATACGTTCACACACACACACACACACACACGCGGGTAAAAGAGACACACATACAATGGGCTAGGCAGCGTGCTATACACGTGAGGACCAGGAAAATAGCTCTGCCACATAATGACATTATCCAGTGGCCGTGTGACACTGCAGACACTGAGAGAGAGAGAGAGAGAGAGAGAGAGAGAGAGTTCTGAATTCAACCTCTATATATTTCAATAAAACTGCCTTAAGTTATCACTTCCCTCCGAGTCCCCCGTTCTTCTTTTCCTAATGAAATTGTAAGTTTCATGAATAGCCCATTATATCGTTGCCGTGCAAATAATATTGCATTGTATGCAAAAAATGTGTGCTGAATGGTTTGCAGCCGGGGAGATTTTCCAGCTCTGTGGTGAAGACAAAGGCCAACAAAGAGCAGGGAGGTTGGAGGGGGTGGAGGGATCTGTACTTGATGTTTAAACTATATTAAACTGATACCAAGATACAGCAGGGAAAAGAGTGAGTGATCTGAAACCGATATCAAATACGTCCAATGATTGAACAAAATCAACCTGATTTCAGATTTTTAACTTAAGTCTAGAAGCTTACTAGTTAGTCTATATAATAATAATGGCATTGACATAATAAAATGCATATTAAGTGAATGCAATGAGATCTGTACTCAGCACTGGCCAATCCTGAGGCGAATGTTTGGGGCTCACAGTCCTCCTGATTGGTCGCAAGTGAGACAGTACGTCACGGCCTCCTACAGCAGGATGTGTATTCTGTTCTCATCTGATTCTGCTCCTCACCGCCTTCAACCCCCCCGCCCCTCCACCATCTTCTTTACAGGCCAGAAAAGGACCAGCTATAAATATATAGTTCTATAACTCTAGATATACAGTCCAAACTAAGAAGCACCAATCTGAGTCACATGGTCTAGAGGTTGCCTCTTGCATAGCAGTGTTTTTCACCGTTTCTTTCAGTGGTGATCACCGCTACCGATCATTGTTAGTGTTGCAATGAGGAAAATGACGGCTGTGATTATTCTAAATGAGACTGACCTTCTTCCTCAGGTAATGATGTTGAAGATAACGGACTTGGCCAGCAGTGCACCGCTTACCGATCATTCGCGAACGCTGATATATCCACGGCCATGTTGGCCGGCCCTGAATTTAGACCCTATTGTTGTCAACTATTCTCGCGTCACTTCAATAACCGCCATGGCACATTCTGTTTGTGAAAGCCGCTTGATGGAGGCCTATTCACTTTTAGATTGAAGTCAAGCTTTAAATGATTTCACCACAGCTGAAAAAGCATGAATGTTTACAACTATTACTATTTATCCAAAGTGATGTACAGTGAATGCTTACAGCAAAGGCCTCGGACATCGGGGATCACATAACCTTTTGGCGGGAAGTCGGAGGCCCTAGACATTACCCTATCAAGCACTATAGCCAACATTATCCTGCATAATGAATAGAACTTATATTTAGAGTTAATATTCATGGAAAGGCCTAATGAGATTTTCCACCAAAGTCAACATTTCAAGTCAGCTCAACAATAAAATGTCCTGCTGCCAGTGCCTGGCACACAGCCAATTTGTGACAAATCTCTTGAATAAATCTAAAAACTTGATGTCAAACATGTAATGTGTAAATATTAACTACCATATGTTCCACAATGTCGGTATATAGTCCCCGTAAAACCCCAGTGTCCGTCGTCACCTCTACGTGTTAAAACTCAACGAGGCTACTCTGTATTGGTGTTGTTTTTTTTCAAATAACATTGATCAAGATGAGACGTTTCACTGTCGTCCCATTAGAGGTCATTGCAATGCGGCGGCGGTGGTCTGTGTGTTGTGACTCTTCGACGACGACGACGACTGTATGGGTGACAGCAGGAAATGAGGCATCCCTCTTCTCAGCCATGAACACACGACTCACCCAGCAGAGCACAATGCTGGACCCACAGCTCCACTGGTAAATAAAGAGGAACACAGTGACACGCTGCCGAGTTACATAACCTGATTAATGTCAGGCAATTCAACTGATGGAGATCATGTGAGAGACAGAGACAGAGAGACAGAGACAGAGAGAGACAGAGACTGACAGTCACTGTCTGGTCCAAAAAAACAAATTAAAAAAAACCTGCTCGACTAATCCTGTCCTACAGTGGCGACTGTAGTGGATATACACTATGTATTGAACCCATTTGAGCTGACAGTGATGTAATGACATAATCTAGTTGTGGTGCAGAGGTGGGTGAGCAGCCAGAGACCTTTGGATGGCGTCTGAATCTAATCTGCTGCTCCATCCAAAGCCAGATGCAAGTCCCTAGTTGGACATCCTAATGGTTAGGCCATGAAAACCAATGGAAGTCTCTGTTTGGCCACCTGATAAATATGGATGGTGTGGTGTAGGGTGTGTGTGTGTGTGTGTGTGTGTTAAGTTTGCTCCTTATTCCAAGTCATTGCATTAAAAAACTATCCTTATCTCAAGAATGCATAATGAATAATTCTCTTTGCTACATAGGCTACACAATTGATGAGGCTGTACGCACATCACGTCACTGTGTCGTGTCCTTTCAAACATGTCACGGGTGTTAAGTCTTTTCAGAGAGATTAATATTCATCTTCATCGAGTAAAAAAAAAGAAAAACAGCTGTTGCAGACTATCAGCTCACTGTTTACGCATATTATATTCACAGTGGTGTGTGGATATAATATGTGTGTGTGTGTGTGTGTGTGTGTGTGTGTGTGTGTGTGTGTGTGTGTGTGTGTGTGTGTGTGTGTGTGTGTGTGTGTGTGTGCGTGCGTGTGCGCTGATAAGTCCAAAAGGTTCTCGTGTTACAAACACACACACACACACACACACACACCAATCAGCACCACAGCCCAACACGGGGGGGGGGGGGGGTCACATCACATCCCAGCGCCTACCTTTGGCAATGGCGTCTACGGACTGAAATGTGTGTTATCCACGAGGTGTTCGGGTTGGACTGTCTGCTGGAAAACCTTGGGCGACCCGGTGCTGGTGGTGCTGATGCTGGTGGTGCTGACGGATGCGCGACTCGTCTCGCATGCACTACCACGCTGCTCGGACCAGTGTATCGGCGCTCGCCGCCGCCGCTTCTCCTGCTGCTGCTGCTGCTGCTGCTGCTGTTGCCATGGTTATTCATCCAATATGTGTCCTGCAGTATTCACTCTCTCTCTCTCTCTCTCTCTCTCTCTCTCTCTCTCTCTCTCTCTCTCTCTCTCTCTCTCTCTCTCTCTCTCTCTCTCTCTCTCTCTCTCTCTCTCTACCCGAGTCGACGGGTATTTTTAAAGTTAAGATGTAGAGTTAGTGGTTGTCATGTCCATGTCCCCGTGGTTTCTGTGCTAATATGAAGCGGTCAGCGGCAGCATGCAGGGATGGTGGTGGTGGCGGTGCTGCTGCTGCTGCTGCCGCACCGCGCGTGCGTCCGATTGGCGGGCTGACGTCATGAGCCTTTTGGGTTTGGGTTCGTTTCGTTTTACGTTTCTAACTTTACGGCAACCGTCTCATGTTTATGATGACATGATACAAACTTGATGACAAACTTACAGAGTCATATATATTTACACATAGATAGCCTACACACATACATACATATATATATACATATAGCCTATATATATATATATATATATATATATATATATATATATATATATATATATATATTTATATATATATATATATATATATTTACACATAGATAGCCTACACACACACACACACATACATACATACATACATACATACATACATACATACATACATATATATATCGTCAACAATCGCGCACCCCCCCCCCCCCCCCCGTCAACAATCGCCCCCCCCCCCCCCCCCCCCCCGCCGTCAACAATCGCGCACCCCCCTCCCCCCCAGCCATTTTAATCTAGATTTTAATCTAGATTAATCTAGATTAATTCCGAGATTAAAGTGAGATTAATCTAGATTAAACAAATTAATCTATGCCCACCACTAATATGCCCAAATATATATATATATACGTATATATATATATATATATATATATATATATATATATATATATATTAGTTTTTGTCTCTGTTGCATTTTGAGGGGCTAGTCTGACCTACTGCAAACTAGGCTATTTTCTCTCAGTTGTGACGGTGGATTTCGAGGTCTCTGAAGGTTAATTTGTTTTTTATTTACCAATACTCATATTTGGTCCCGGCTAGGAGTTGTATGTCCTCTGCAGCTAGTTCCACCTTCCTCCTCAAAGTCCTCTCAAAGTCAATTGTTGTTTTTCTGTTGTGGCATTTTGCCATTCAGCTCAGAGCACTCTTGATTAACAGAAGAGCATTATTGATTTGATTTGATTATTTTATTTTACTGGGCCCTAGATGGCTATAGTCTCAGACCAACCGGCAGATCCTCCACTGTGTGTGAGGGAGAGGCTGCTCATGTTGACACAAATACTAATGCAAAGTGATGAGGTCACGATATACATGTTTGTACCAGTGATGTTACTGGTGGGGACAATGTGGTCTATGGTGGCCCTAAATTGCAAATCACGACAAATAGGAAAACACAACAAATCAAAAAAACACAACAGCAAATAGGAAATCAAATTATCAAAAGAGAAAACACAATGACAAATGGATGGACAGTGCGTCCAATCAGTGACGATCCTTGTCGCTAGGCACCCACCTTTTCTGATAGGATGAATGTTGCTGTATTTTTCGATTTGTCATTGTGATTTGTGATTTGTCCTTGTTATCCCTATTTGTCATTATGATTTGTGATTTGTCCTTGTTATCCCTATTTGTCATTGTGATTTGTGATTTGTACTTGTTATCCCTATTTGTCATTGTGATTTGTGATTTGTACTTGTTATCCCTATTTGTCGTTGTGATTTGTGATTTGTCCTTGTTATCCCTATTTGTCATTGTGATTTGTACTTGTTTTCCCTATTTGTCATTATGATTTGTGATTTGTCCTTGTTATCCCTATTTGTCATTATGATTTGTGATTTGTCCTTGTTATCCCTATTTGTCATTATGATTTGTGATTTGTCCTTGTTATCCCTATTTGTCATTGTGATTTGTGATTTGTCCTTGTTATCCCTATTTGTCGTTGTGATTTGTTCTTGTTTTCCCTATTTGTCATTATGATTTGTGATTTGTCCTTGTTATCCCTATTTGTCATTATGATTTGTGATTTGTCCTTGTTATCCCTATTTGTCATTGTGATTTGTGATTTGTACTTGTTATCCCTATTTGTCATTGTGATTTGTGATTTGTCCTTGTTATCCCTATTCGTCATTGTGATTTGTACTTGTTATCCCTATTTGTCATTGTGATTTGTGATTTGTCCTTGTTATCCCTATTTGTCATTGTGATTTGATCTTGTTATCCCTATTTGTTGTTGTGTTTTGTCATTTGTCCTTGTTATCCCTATTTGTCATGATTTGTGATTTGTCATTTTTATACCTATTTGTCGTTGTGATTTGTGATTTGTCCTTGTTATCCCTATTTGTCATTATGATTTGCACTTCAGGGCCACGGTAATTAACACATTTCATTTTTCCTGTCAATAAATCATTTATGTGTAGGGTTCAGTCCCATAAGCTAAGTAAGTAACTAAGTAAGTAAGTAAATACTTCCCCAAATGGAAAGTGTGGTTGCCACAACAGTGAGAGGAAAAGAGAGAGAAGGAAATAGCCAAAAAATAATGCATGATGAGGTGTACAGGAACATGAAGAACTAAAGTAGCAAAATGAATTAACTTGTTAACGTCAACAACAACACAAACAGCCCTGGCCTGTCCCATAGGAATTTGAAGAGAGCTCTGTTGTAACTTCAGATCACAAGTTTGCTAGTCATGGGATGTGCTGCTTGGTTGAATGAACAAGCTCTTTTGTTCTGTCTCCACTGTTGCCAGTCTCTCTCCCTGTCCGCCCTACTACACGAAAACCAAGAGCTCTTTCAGCCTATTATTGCGACACATGATCCCATCTCAACGGGGAACCCAGGCATCATGTTTCCTCCACTAGCTACTGGGGGGGGGGGGGGGGGGGGGTTACAAAACACGCTATTGACCGATGCAACACAATACAGAAACACAACTGCTTCATACTTGACCTTTTGGCACTGCACAGGTTTGTAGTAAATGATGGAGTATCAGGTGGCAGGGAGTCCAATGATGTCCTAATGGTGGGCGTGCGACCATGGTCATTAATGTCATATCTTGTGGTAAGGAAAGATGCTGTTGGCTCTTCTAGCTTCTGGGATCGATAATCAGATCCAGCACAGGTTGTACCGACAAATAGTATTGGAAGCGAACACCAAAGCAGATGCACTGGCGCCTGGCGGCATGCATGCATGGTCATAAAATAATATGGCAACGTGAAAGTGTTCTACATAGTTGTGGATAGCAGTATTTATTGCCTTTTTAATGTAAAATGGGTTTTTCCCTTGAAAGCAGGTTTCTGGAGGATGTGTTGAGCCACTCCTAAACAAGCGTCAGACTTCAGCCTACGGGCCGAAGTGAATCATCGAACTTTAACTTTTATGTTTCTTTTTTTTCAACCGCAGAGAATGACTAATCTTTCCGGTACCTGAATAAACTATAAATGGAAGAGCGAGTCCCTCCAAAAAGAATAGAACAGGAAGAATATAAATGGGGAGAACGGTGTCACTGCCCATTGATCACAGTGAATCCTCAAATGTCTTCGGGACGCTCCTGCAATGCACGGCGAGTCCAAACGGGCACAGTGCAGGAGCAGTCCTTTGAACAGATCAAAATTAATTTCCATCGTGCAATTACATAACACCACGCGGGATGAGTAAACAGCAGCCCAGCCTGCCCGAGCACATTAAGCTAATGACACGATTTCCTTCACCTCTGTCCTATGGGCCTGCATGCATTCTTCAACCAGAGTGTGAATACAGACAGTGCTGGCTGGCTTTTTTTTTTCTTTCTTTTTTTTAATCAAGCATTTCATCACTCACTCGTCTAGTCCCTCCCATTGCTGACAATAATTATTAGCAGAGTAACACACACAAGCAACACATGTTATTAGGAGGCACTGTTGTAAAGAGCGGCAAATGGTGGTGGTGGTGGTGGTGGTGGTGGTGGAGGGGGGCGGTGGTGTGGAGGCATAGGTGGTGGTTGGTGGTGGGGGTTTCTAATGGACAGCCTGGGGGCTTCCACATCTTTTTTTTTTTTTAACTGTCGGTGATAAAAATGTTTAGTCGCCACCTCCGTAGGATCTCCCGGCCAATGGGATTCCAACGAGCAAACTTTTATGTGTCCTGGGGAAAAAAAGTTTGAGTATCCCCCAGTGCACATTCTCTCAGTTCAGTCCTCAACATGCGCAGGTTGGACTGAAAGGGGGGGAAGGTGAATGTCAGCTGCTCCTTGTGGTTCCTCTACTGTATCACTCCTGTACCTCGCTGCCGCCACCGCCACCGCCACCTGCCACCGTTCCGTCACGGAGGGCATCTCAAACCATGGCCCCCCATGGCTCCGCTTCGACAAGGTAATCCGTGCGACGCTGAATCATTTCAGATGCTCGCTCCTCGTGACACTCGATTTCCCGTGTGCTTTACGGGCCAGTGAGTATACATTGGGTTGTTTGTTTTGAAATGTGTATAAAACCAAGATTCTCAAATGCATATTAATTAATATAGATTTTTTTTCTTAGCCAAAAAACAATGACTAATATTTATTTGCACTGTGCAGCCCCTGTGTGGATATTGGGGGTGTGGTTGAGTGTTCATCTCAGTGTGAAATTGAACATTTGGTCATTAGCCAATAATGCTAGACTTGATCCTACTCCAGCCTACATGCACATTAACCTCTTTGCGGGCATTTTCCACAAGGGAAATGAAGAATGCCTTCAAGTCAATATACCTTGGTCTTTGGTTATCTGGCACCTAATGTGTGTAATGTGTAATGTGTGTGAGTCTCTGGAAATAGACTGAGACCATTTGAACCACTGGTTATGTCTTGAGTGTATTCTGTTGCCCTTGTTCTGAACTGTATCCTCAGTTAACTGAACCAACGGAAGTTTTAAAAACCAGTGTAACCAGGCCTAACTGAGCTGGGAGCTGCTTCTCTACTGGTGTTCTCGGAAACACAAATGGTCACTGGTTGTGCATCTAAACATAGTGATCCAAAGGTTAATCAAATCATCAGTAACAGAGAATGTGACATCTACATTTTAAATGTTTTAGTTTTTTTTGCCCAAGATGGATTTAAAGTTGTTTTGTCAAGTTGAACATTTTTCTACTTGACCAACAACATTGACATTAATTGACATTAAAATCATACTCAACTAATAATACTCATTAGTTATATCTTGGACATAGCAGCAAGCAATCTAGGTATCCTCCAATCCAGGTCTCTGGAGATGGGATAGACCTAGACCTCTTCTTGTGAAAATATAACCCTGAAATACAACAAAGTATTCCAGTGCACCCCAAACCAGCCAAAACATCCCAGAAAATGTTGTTAAAAACCAAAATATGGTTCAGTGAGAAGAAAAGAGAAAAATGCTGAAGCAAGGAATGCAACACAACCTAAATGCACGGCAGAAGCACCTGCCTTTAAAAAAAAAAGAAAAATACAACTTACAAAAAAAAGGAAAAAGTTGAAGTGAAATGGCCCCCGGCTACTAAATCCATCCTCAGCATCCAGATGGTGGTGTCTGGTTGCATCATGGACGTGTGGTTGCATCAGACTGCATCGTGGTGGACCATATTAGCATGGAAGATGGACAGTTATCCCATCGCCACTATGGGCGAAGGGCGCGACGTTAGCCCTCCACGACTCCTCTGAGGGGGACCTTGCACAGTGAGTCATTAGTCATTACCCTGGACAGCTGGATCCCTCTGCCCCTACATCACAAACACACACAGGTGACAGATAATTCTAGCTAGCTACATGGGGTGTGTGAGCCACCACCACCACCACGCCCGGTTCCTTCCAAGTGACAGGCCACCGTCTCCTCCCTCTCATAAAAGGACATCTGTATCTTCCAAGGCTGATGTACCACATCATCTGAGTCATCAAGTGGATACTAGGGTTGCTATGACATCGGCGTGGTGAGGGCATCATTCAGAGAACTATGACTATCCAAGGAGAAGGAGAAGGAGGAGGAGAAAGAAAAAAAAGTTTGCAGAAGGCACACACCAATCGACAATTGCTGTTTTAGTACACGGTTCAACGTGTAGGATCAGTGGGGCATCAAGGGTATCCTACCTATTCTACGCTATTAATCACAGTGTCTCACTATTATTTAGGTGTGGACATGTTGAGCCAAGACAGACATGAACAGACATCGGAAGAAGAAAGGACAACCTAAAAGCCCTGCTTCGTCTGTCTGATAGGGAATAGTCAATTAGTCCATGCTAATAGTTGAACGTAGCTCATGGGGCGGTGTGCTGAAGTGTAATGACTCCTATTTGCAGCGGAGAGAAGCACATGATGGAACATGCGTGGGATGGCTGCTAATAGCTGCTTTAATCAAATTGGCTGGGTTGTGAAGACTCAACGGCATTTAAACCTTCTCTGCAGTTCTTTGTGTGATTTTCTGCTTTTCTGTTTTTTGCAATTATCTCATTGTTTTTTATCTGTCAAATACATTAAACACCTGGCATCATTGCATTTCAAGTTCTGTAGGCCTACGCATGCGTAGGCTATGTAATGTGTTCACATTTACCCCAATTGATGTATGAAAAGGTATGATTCTGACTCTTGTCAAAGAAATTGTAGTGAATGTGAACAGTGACCTTTTCCATCTTCCTCTCGGAGCAGAAAACAAGCATGGTATCTGGTGTTGTCTGCGTACCCATTCTTCTGCTTGGCCCTGCTCTCCACCCTCTTGGTTCCAGCCCTTGGACGTGAGTTACACGCGATCCCTTGACACACACACACACACACAGTGTTGTCCCCTCTTCCATGTGTACTGTAGCCTACACATCTGCAGGGTACTGAGTGCACCATTTCTGGGAAGCTGTTTGCCAAATAATCATTAAAATAAACCTCATTTGTGTGTGGGCCAAAAACCAACATGCAGACTGCTTGTGTGCAAGGTCACTCACGTTATTAAACTCACATAGGTATGCAGGGGGACTAAAAATAGCCAGAGTGCTGTGCAGTCTGCGGCGTAAAGATTAAATCAGATTAAATCCTCTCCGATAATCACGATAAGCCCAACACTGCAGTCGGTTTGAGGGCACGGTGCCAAATCCAACGTGTCAACAAGCAATGCAGCATCAAGTCAAGTCCGTGTTTTTTTCTCTCTCTCTCACATAAATGCAATTATTTAAAGCAAGTTTTGTATGTTCTGCACTTCATGCTGCACGAGGCAGGCGTCCTGTGGTTTGTTTTTCCCTGCTTTATTGACGTGACAGCATCTTAATTGGGGTTCCTGTTACGCCGGGCGCATAAGCACTGGCTTTCTGAGCAGATTGCCACGGCATGCAGTATCTTACACCAACTAGCAACCCGTGTGCGCAGTCAGATAAGTGTTTACGGGTCGTAAAATCCCGCCACATAAATACCGTCTCGCTGTACCGCATCTTGTTTCTCAGCAGTTCTGTGGCAACGGAGAAGGGCTTCCAGATGTGTGCCACTCACACTGGCTCGCCTCTAAATGAGCTGACTCAGGTTATCAACTGGGGAGCCCCTTCGGTGGTCTTCCTTCCTTTCATGACTCCCAGATCCCTCTCCCCTTTATTAATGGGATGAGGGGGCGGGGGTGTTTCTGTCCTCCTTCAGAAATGGATTTTATCAGAAGATACAGTACAAAGATAGTGCCCTCTTCTGACGGGCTCCGAGAAAACTCTTTGCATTCAATGTGTTTTTTAAAAGGTGCTGAATGCAAACACTACTAATAATACTCAACTTAATCAAAAATGTGTGTCTAGGTATAAGTGAATATACATGACTGATTTAGATATTAACATTTATATTGCAGCAGACTGATAAAGATTCACAATGATTGCAAATAGCTAGAACTTGAGTGTGTCGTATTAGTACTATGACTGACAATGTATGCATTTTTGAAATCTGTTCTGGGTGCACTGGAAACAACCTCCACTTAACTAGAGGTCTCTCTCTCTCTCTCTCTCTCTCTCTCTCTCTCTCTCATTAGAGGCACATGACCCTAACCACATTAATAACCATTATGTATCATTATATATTAATAACCACCAGTCATATACCGGTGGTGTATATCAGTGATCTCATGAGCTGCCTGATAATATTGATCATAACATATTATATCCCAAACTGCATGGATAATAGTGGCTTTATGAATATGTCATATAATGTTGTTTGCAAGGCATTCAAAAGAGCCTGTGTTGTGAAGTCCTGTTTGTCCATGACAAAATCATAATAGAAAAACAAAATGCTAAAATCTGTTCTGTATTTACAGTGTGGACCGTTCATAATTACTTTTTGTGTCTCCTCCATGCTTTTCAGAACTAGATCTCAACCGATTGGACGGCGATACCGTCTGCCCACCGATGAGAAGTGGACAAGATGACCTTCCAGGTGAATCACAACGTTGCTAATGTTCCTGCTAGCTGCCAGCTAACGATCTGTTCGATGGGCACAGCGGGCGCAAAAAACCAGCAGCTACTACAAGTGGCTGTAAAACCACCAGACTTTGTCTTGAGGATCTCTGAGCCAGGGAAAATCTGAATATCTCAATGGGGCTGGTGGCTTTAATTGCTTTAAACAGGGTGGGCTGCCTCACAACCAATAGATTTCGAGTAAAGGCAAATAAAATGTCCCACTTGGGCGTGGAGTGGATGTTTAGCGCCAGAACAATTCAAACTCAGCAAGATTTGTAATTGCTCACTTGTGTTTTTCAAACGCTTTACTCGCAGAGCATCTTGAAATGCTGTGGTTTCGGGTTTAATGTACATTTCTAAACCTAATTATACAAAGGGGTTCTGCTTCACTCCTGGCTGTGGTTGGTACTTGCTTGTGGCCAAAACTTTAAATCGATGTGTAACTATAGCTTGAACTAAAAAATGTGATCATTGTTATTGCATATTGTTAACAAAAGAACATTTGTATCAAATGAAACACACTTGGATTAAAAAAGAAGAACCCCATTCATGCTAATACTTAGGCTGATACCAGTGTTAAAAATATGAATGATACTACTATTTTTCAACGTCACACAAGGGAACTCTCCCGCTTGTCTGCCACCAGGTTTTGACCTGATCACCCAGTTTCAGCTGGACGTGGTCCCCCTGAAGGGAGTGAGGAAGGTGGAGGGCTCCACGTCCCTCCAGGTGGCATACCGGCTCGACAAGGAGGCCAACTTTCAAATTCCAACCAGGTAAACACAGCAGAGCGGAGGTAGGGCTATGAGATGCAGGTGTTGCATTATTACAGGTCCTGGCCAGGTGTTATTGCACTGTCGAAAGCATATAATTGATGGTAAAAAAAAAAAAAGAAAGAAAAAAAAAAGCGAAGAGAAAAAAAAGCACAAAAAACACATGCTGCCTGAAACGATCTGGCAACTCTCAAAGACAAGGGTGGGGCCTACTGGACTGTGTGTGTATGTGTGTATGTGTGTGTGTGTGTGTGTGTGTGTGTGCACCAATTCAGTCCATCTCCATGGTCCCCTTTAAAAAAAACACAAACTGTATGTTGTGTGTGTGTTTGCGTTGTTGTGTGTGAAGGAGTGTGTGTATGTGTGAGAGAGAGCCAGACAGAGCGCCAGACAGACGGACAGAGACAGTGGGCCTCTGCATATATGTCTGTGTTTTTAGAGGCAAGTTCGATCCCAGTCCAACCCTATTCCATAGGCTACAATCTGAAAGAAATGAGCAGCTGTATTTCATCATGCGTCCTCACCTGGAGTTTAATCATTGTCTGGGATGAACTAATTATACGACCAAAGTTAGAATCAAAGAGAGAAGCAGACAGGTGTCGAGGTGGATTCGTTTTTTTCCTCCCTCGTTCAATAAACCTATAATCAGCGAGGCATTTAATACAAACGCTGTGTTGGTATTGTTGTGGCTGTGCTCCAGTTGGGTGTGGTGGTGTGGTGGTGCAGGAAGTGAACAGGTGAACAAGCGTGAAGCCCTTTGAAAACAACCCAAGCTCGTCTCTCCAGTGTCCCGGTGCGCTGGCGTGGTTTGCTGCGTCTAATACTCTCCTGTGCATTTTATTGGGTTAAAGGAAACTCTCTTCTTTATTGCTTCACCTTGATCATTTTACAAGACGGTTATATGGTGCTGGAGTTCCCCCCCCCGTCCTGATCTATAACTGTACCACCCATTGAGAATCTGGCTTGTAACAAAAACCCAGGGAGCAATAGACTGTGGTCAGGCCTTACGTTCACCATTTGTTGCACCAAATGAAGCGTTGACGCAAGCCGTAGGCCTGCTGTCATGCAACGTGTTGTGTTGAATGTAAAATACTGAAAAGGGGCCTGCCTGACTTTGATGTACCGTGATGTAAAAAGAGCACAATGGTTAGGCTTTGAACATTAAACATTAAAGGGTAAGTTAACGCCCTGTCTCGGCTCAAGGTCGAACATGGTTATCGCCATGGTTACAGCCCACTCCAAATGTGTGATACTTTTTTTGTTGTCATTGAGTGTGAGTACTAGCGGTGTTGTAGGAGGAAATGCTAATGAAAATGTATTGGCTTTGTATTACGAGAATCACATTTCTTCTAGTTGATTTAGGACGGGTCATTCTGCCAACCCCGTACCGTGAGCCACCTAGAGGCCGTTAGAGGAACTACATGCCAGCCTCTGCCGCCGCCCAAGACTCACAAAAAATGGACACGTTGTGGCTGCCGCTTGGCCGACGTGTGTAGTAGACGTTTAACCTTTGGCCTCTTACATTTCCAACCCCTCAACCCTCTCCACCCCCAGGCTCAACTTCCCCCGGGGCTTCCCCGACGAATACTCCTTCATGGTGACCTTCCGCATGATCAAGAGCTCGGTCAACAAGGTGTGGAACGTGTGGCAGATCGTGGACGAGGACGGCCACAAGCAGGCGGGCCTGAGGCTGAACGGCGACCAGCAGGCCTTGGAGTACTTCCTGATGGGCGCCGATGGCAACCTGCAGACGGTCACCTTCCCGGGCCTCTCGGTGCTCTTCAACACCAAGTGGCACAAGGTGATGATCGGCGTGGAGCGCGAGCAGGTCACGCTGTACGTGGACTGCCAGCCCGTGGACAGGAGGCCCATCAAGGGGAAGGGCCCCATCAACACCGAGGGGGACACCCTGGTCGGCAGGCTGGACACGGACGCCTACGCGTCTGTGGTGGTGAGTGACCTCCATCCGCGGACCACCTTGCGCGTTTCGCGACGGGAACGCCCGGTATGAGATGATGCTGAGATGGAATTATGTTTCGGTAGACAGATGGTAGACGGTACACTTATAGATATATATACGATAAAACTGTTGACCTTCTCTCAGCCAAGGTGGTGAGCAAGCCTGGTGGTGGTGAGGGGGGTGGGACCTAGAACTTCCTGATTACTAGTTCGGAGTAGCTAAACATTCACCACATCTCTGGTTAATAAATTGCACTTTCGGATTGGCAGAATCTGTGACATCACCCTGTGCCTGGTGATGTCAGCAGAGGTTTTGGTGCGGTTACTCTCTTGCACAATAATGTTCACCAACTCGGCCGACTAGTCCCATCAGCTTAAATGGTACTTTCTACCTCAGCATCAACAAAACAAGTTGCTACGGTTTATTTATTGTGAGCTGTGCGATAACGTTAAAGTGCTGCTGCTCCCGCAAAGCCGCTCAACTGTAGCCTGGCAAGCCAGACCCACATCAGAAAGATGTACGGTCTGGCTCAGCTCCATTGGCAGTGTGGGCGGGATAAACGGTTGTCTTTCAAGTTCCCTCTGCACGCAATAGGATAGCGCTACAACCAATCAGAGCAACGAAGAAGGTGACGTAGTCAGAGCGACGGCTCTGACTACGTAATTAATCAAAACTCCGAATACATATTTCTTTTCGAGGAAAGACTTCAGTGCCGTTCTTTGTTCTTTTCTCAAATAAAATGTTAACTTCAAGTCTTGAAGAGTCGCGGCCAAAGCCGACTCGAAAGACAGCCGTTCGCCAGCAGCAGCAGCCATTGTTTACCTCTAACACGGAACCGTCGCAACTCTGTCGTCATGGTAGCTCGGCTTCCGACTCCGCCCCTCACGCTGTGATTGGTCAGACATACTTTGTGTTTCCAGCACCAAAAAGCCGACAGAGCTGTGCTAGACCTACCTAGCTGCCAAATAAATTTGCTGCCGCTAGGGGGTGTCTAGAGTTCTAGGCTAGCTCAGCTGGGCTTCGCTGGAAACAGAGAGAGAGCGCGTGACGAATAGTAATTCCTTCAGCAAAAGCACAGTTGTGAAAGGCCACATGTATAGAAAGAGGGCCCAGGTTTGAAACCCTGTAAGATGCCATTTCACCCGTGACTCAACATTTATTTTTTCAACTAAAAAAAGGCAACAATGACACTTATGTTTCTCTTTGTTTCTCTTTCAGTTTGAGCTCCAGTGGATGTTGATTCACTGTGACCCAAAGAGGGCCCAGAGGGAGAGCTGCAGTGAGTTGCCTGCCACTGAGGTACAGTGAAGATTGGGACAATAACCTTGTTTCCTCTCTGATTTCTCGATTTCTTGATTTTGTTCAAGATGACAGGTGTCCCCGGCCATTTTTTTCTGCCTCAGTCAGCCCAACTTTTAGCACACTGGCTACAGGTGCAACACATGGTGGATTTCTAATGATAGCATCCTTCACCCACTCTAGGACACCACAAGCCTTGCACATTTTGTTTTGAAGGAATCCACTCAAAGGGTTTTAATGTATATATGTTTACATCAAATAACGCTTACCTTTATAACATTGTTTAATTTCCCTCATTATAAAGAGTACTTCCTATTTTTCACTCTTTTCAAAAGTGGTGATGCTATGGTTTCTGCTTCAAGAGGTATCCTTTAAGATACATAGAAATCAACATACAACATAGCAAACAGAAGGCTGTTTTATCAGGTTTCGCCTCTGCTGGGACTTTTGGTTAAGGGTGGTTTGGTGTGACTGTTTTCACTAACTCCATGTGTATCTGATTTCTCTTGCTTCTTCAGATGTATGCCAATGCTGAGGTATTTATTTTTCTACTCTTCGGTGTGTTTTCTGTGTGTATTTGTTTTTGGAGCAAATATTTTTTTTCTCCAGAGCCGTGTCGCGTTTTTTTCCTCGTTTTCCTTTGTACCAAATCTGACGTGTTGTGATGGTGTGTTTTTCTTCAAATGTTTGTTTGTTTGTGTCTAGTTGTTTGTGTGTATTAGTATATACTTGTATGTTAGTTTTTTGTTTATACGGTTCAATGTTTTCATTGTTATGAGCAGTGTGAACCACCATAGCAGTATCGCTATCGGTTGATCTCTATGCAGACGATAGCAGCAATTTACTCTATGATGACGAGTGAATTCAGTCATTGTGACAATTGCATTAAGATTAACTGGATTTGGGACAGAATATCATGTTACTATTGTTCACACAACCATTGTGACAAACAAGTGGACACAAGCACGTCTGGTGTGTTCACCAGCCAATTATTACTGATTTGGTTACTTTCAAATCTATAGTCAAGTTGATACATAATACTCTTTTCACAGAGGCGTCATCATAGCACAAACACACGTGTCGCTCATAACACTAATTATGAGTCTGCTCCTTCTATGTACCAGGGCTCGGGTAGTAGACTAAACTAGTGGAGTTAAGTCCAGTGGATAGCAGGAGTAGCCAACCAACACACTTAGTACAATTGACATTGTACTAAGCCTTCTCCTGTGTATCATCAACAGCATAAATAAAAAGGTTTTTGTACCCACACTATTCTTGTATTCTCTGCTGTGGTAATGGTGCTCATCCTGTGCTCACCCTGTGTCACAGCCAGACAAGGCAATCCAAGGACCCCCGGGTGCTCCCGGCCCCGAGGGCCCACGGGGGCCCCAAGGAGAAAACGGCAGAGATGGGAGGGATGTGAGTATGATCATGTTCTCTGTGCCTGTGTGTCTTCAGGAACAAACAGAGTGTAGTTTAGTAGGGTAGAGTCAACCTTAAAGGATCATACACTATTTTATTTTATAACAAACACAATTTCCTACAATCTATCTATCTATTTTGACTTTTGGCCTTGAAATATTTAATAACTTTTGCGCACATATATGCATATAGTTAATGTTTTTGTAGTGCATCTGTAATACCTTACTAAACTAAACTACTTGCATCATAACTTCCAAACCATACAGTATATTTAACTTCACAAGAACCTCTCCTGCTATAGCAATAAGTTACAACTACTTTAGTAAAAAACTTTCATTATTTAATACAAGAACTGCAAGAATGATTGCCATGGGATATTCAATGTTTTATTAATTTAACAAACATATAAGTTCTGTCTGTCTGACGGAGAGTTTTCCAAAGTACAAGAAACACTTCCCAACCTTGAGGATTTCGAATTTTAAAAAGGTCGGAAAGGCTTGGAAACCATGATATACAGATTTTAATGGTGTTTTCACCTTAAAACGTGGATCAGTACCCAGGGGTAGGTTTTAATCACTTTCTCCTCCAGAGTACATTGCATCCACTTCATTTGCATAATGGGTCACATTAGCGCTGTAAAATAACTGAGACTGGAGAGGATGAAGACAGAATAATTGTAGTGTCAATAGGCAAAACAATACACAAACGCACTAAAAAAAACACATGTGCAGTCAAAACACAAAACTTTAAGATAGTGTTGTGGCTACTCTTAGTAGCCACAAAAAGTACTGGGTTGGACCCCCATGTCTAATGTCTGTAGGCAGCCCCTACCTACTTCTTCATGGCAATTATCTCAATTCACTGTGTCACTTTTGATAGAAGCATCTTCTAAAATTAAGTAAAAGGACTAAATAGTAATGCAAGCACGTGAAAGCTTGTAAACACAACATACCTTACCTCGACTAACACCTGGGGTGGTCTGTTTCTCTCTCTCTCAGGGTCTCCCAGGAACACCTGGCAGTCCCGGGGCACCTGTAAGTAAACAGACTATTTAGCATATTTACCATGTTCAAATTCACACTGTCCGTTCTCCAGTGGTTCCCTCAGTGGGCACTATTTTTACTGATGAACCCCCCTCCCAAGATATTGTTTCAGCCGAGTACCGCTTTCACCAGCACAACACATTTTGGGGAGGGGAAAAACATGTAAATTAATATAAATAATGTATGTGCATATTATTTGGTGAACATGAACATTCAATGGGTGGTGCAAATACTTAGGGTTTAGTGCAAAACATAGGCTTCACTTATTCATTTTGTCATTCATTGGAAAGATATTCCAAGTACCCCCTGCAATCCTTCAAAGTACCCCTAGGGGTACACGTACCCCCATTTGAGAACCACTGCTCTCCTCTACACAATACATCTGCTATCTACCAAGCCAAGAGTACACCTGATTGAACACCGACATCATACCACTCTGATACATTCAATGTTGACCATCACTTCCTGCCCCGTAGCCTAGCAACGGTTCGATACGACATGCAACAGAAGATAAAGATGTTTTTCTGTTTCTTGTTTGTTTTGTCATCTCCTGCTGCTGTTACCCTAGGGCACCAAGGGCGAGCAGGGCGAGATCGGTCTACCAGGACAGAGAGGCCTGGCTGGCCTCCCGGGACCTGCTGTAGGCATCATCTCCTGTCGCACACCGGTTTTAGCACCCTTTGTGTGTGTGTGAGCATGGGTGTGTGTGTGTGTGTGTGTGTGCACGTGTGTTAGCATGCATATTATTGGGTTGACATGTGTGCATTTTAGTTTGATTTTTGTAACACAGTCTTTTTTTGCACCATATGTGTGTCTGTGTGAGCATGTACATGTGTCGTATGTGTGTCTGTGTGAGCATGTGCGTGTGTGCGTGCATGTGTGTGTGTTTGCATGTTTATTAGTGAGTTTATGTGTGTGCATTTTAGTGAGATTGTAGTAACACAGTTTTATTATTTTATATCACTATGTGTGGGTGTGTGTGTAAGTGCTGGTGTGGCAGTTTCGTATGTGCTATGTATGTTGATGATTGTGTTTCAAAGCAGAAAGTATATATAGTGTATGTGAGTTGGTTATTGTCTTTCTGTACACAGGCATCCCCTGGCCCAATGGGTCCAAGAGGGCCTGTCGGAGAAAGAGTAAGTAAATGAGGAGACTGTTTAAAAGGCCATTTGCTTTGATATAAGGTTATAAGGCCTCTTCATTTACCCACTCTATTATTATTTTATACTATTTTACCTGAATTCTGATTTGTTTTTGTATCTGATCACAGGGACTTCCTGGTTTTCCCGGAGCAACGGGATCCCCTGTAAGTGGAAAAATAAACAATTTAAAGCCAGCAACCCAACTTACCTACACATCACCATAATAGTCACCTGTTCACGCTTTCAGAACCCATCCTTCCAATAGTGCATGTGTTCAGCTATTGCATCGCCAATCTGGGAAGTGAATAAAGAGTACTTTGACATTGTGATGAATCAAAGAGACCTCAGAATTCAATAATAATACATTTGCACAAATTAGCAAACAAAATGCTTTGCTTGCAGTTTGCGAAGAAGTGGATGACTTCTATTTCTGACAGTTGTGGTCCAAAGGTCCACTTTGGTGAAATGGAGGCTTAGACGGATGCATCATCTTCAAAGCTTTGCAGCTGTACTCATATTCTTCTCTTGTTCCTCTTCCTCCACAGGGGCCGTCAACAGAAGGACCTGCTGTATGTGTTTGTCAGACCTGCTGTATACTAATTCTTCTTTAATCAGAGATTTCTTTTTTACATTGGAAATTAAAGAAAACTTTAACCCAACGTGTTGTAAACAACTGCATTTCATAGGGAGCACCCGGTAAACCTGGAATCCCAGGAGACGAGGGAAACATCGGCCCAGAGGTGAGAGCTAAATCAATAGTTAATCTTCTGTACTTCTTGTGATTTCTTTGGTCTTCAGTCCTGGCAACAAACCTCTGAAATACCAGCACTCTAGTATGCGTTTTTTGACTACATGCTATATTGTACGGCTCTTTTTGCAGGGTGCCCCAGGTCCCAGGGGGACTAACGGCAAGACAGGTATCCCTGGCCCTCCCGGACCACCAGGGCCTGTGGTAAGCAGAGAAGTCCTTGTCCCTTTTTGGTCTTCTTCTTCTCCTCCCGCAGATCAAGCCTTCGCTGGATCAGCGTGTTTTGTTCCATCTTCATCATCTTGAGACGCCTGAACGGGTTCCAATGTGTCGTCGCAAAAGTGCAACTAACCGCTTAATAGCTCTAATTGATGATGTCTGTGACGGAAGATGTCACTTCCTGTGTAGGGGACACACACATGTGGGACAGTGTGGGACGCATGCCTCTTTTTTCTAATTACCCTTGGGGAATTTTCCTGCTTTTGTGGGTTCTTCTCAAGAGAACATCTAAACCTTCAGTTTTAGATGTCATTCTACCTGCTGTGTTTTAGGGACCGCCTGGTGTCGGCAACGCTGAGGGGAGTGGGGAACCTGTGAGTGTGTTTTTACTTCTAGCCTGTTTACAGCGCTAACGCCTTCTCTTCTAGAGCATTGTGTGTGTGCATGCCAGTGGGAAACGTTAATGCAAAAACCCTGGTCTCGGGAAGATTTGGTTTACTGATTTGCCTCTCTCCATCCAATCCAGTCAATTTAACCATTTTTTTTCGATTTGCCAATTTGTATCTTTTTAGGACATGCGGTTTGCAGTTTCTGTCTGACTAGATGTCACGTCTTATCTGTTCTCCTGTCTGTATGTCTCTACCTCTCTCTCTCTCTCTCTCTCTCTCTCTCTGTCTCTCTCTCTACGTTTGCAGTGTCCAGCCGCCTGCCCTGCGGGACCACAAGGAGTAGCTGGGCTTCCAGGAATGAAGGTGGGGTTATTTCTAATGAAGGTCAATCATCAGTCAATAGTTCATGGCCATGCCCACAGTTCTTCCCAATTCCCTTCGTTCTTCATCTGATACTGTAAAGTTACCCTTCAATCTCCAGCACTGTCCATGGCTAGGGGTTATTGTAATGTTGACTGCTGTTCTTTGCTCCACTCCAGGGACACAAAGGTAGTGATGGCGACCCTGGAACACCTGGAGTGGACGGAGCACAAGTATGAGTTTTATTTATTTTTATTTACACAAATTAAACCTGCACTATATACGTTTTCCCTTTAGCAACCTTGTAACTTCTAGCTACAGTTATAACTATGTCATTTCCCTACAGAGATTTTCTGATGGTGGGGAAATCGATTGGATTGACTCGTGGATGGGCGGGTTTTATTCTTGAGAAACTTTGTACTTCAGATATATATTGAATGGTGTAAAACGCTGCAGTAGAAAAGTGACAGTGCAGGTTTTAATAACAAACACTTTTGGGCTTATTTAAAACCAGACCCAAAATGACTTAAAATAAGAAAAGATGCTAGGGACTAACCCATATACCATACAGAATGCTTTATAACCTGACACCAAAAGTTGCATGTGGTATTGTATAAAGGAGACACAATCATCCCATTGACAAAATAGTATTGGTATCATATCATGAAGGTACCCTTTCTCACTGTTAATCTTAAGGTTTTTTTTTGTGTCTGTCTAAATCTAGATACTTTGCACTCTGCAAAACTGGTATTTTAATGGCAATGGCTGGGATTTCTTCCCTTTAAAGACTGTGTAATACAAATTCTGAGATTTGTTTCTAAACACATTACATTACAGTTAGAAAGTCATTGCTGAAAACATGTGAAAAGACTTGTGGAGTTAGATGGTTTCAATTTTCTATTTTTCACCATTTTCGTGTTCAGGATTTAATGGGCGAGCCTCTAAAGAGTACATGATGATGTAACATGCTACCCCTTAGCATTGCCCCGCCCCTAACAACCAGAGGACAGCTGAGTCACTGCTGGTCACGCTCAAACACAAGTTTGATAGATATTAGATAGATATTAATGGGCGTGGTTTAGCGCCTTCAGCGGACATGCCCCCAGCGTCTCACGATTTTTAATCCTAATTTTATATACTTGGTGAATTTTTTAATCATTCAAATTTGGCTGGGTGGTTAAAAACACATTATCTATAGTGTGACAAACTCTAAACACACATTTACTTTTGGTTTACACGGTCTTTAATGGATATATCTTTCGTTGCCAGGCCGACGCACATGCACTAGATTTTAGAATTTCATTTTAGAACCAGTGATTGGTCTCCAGAAGTAGCTTGGACTATTGATTGTTTTTGACTAATAATATTTTTCATAACATCCTAAAGCTACATTAGTTAAACTTTTATGTCAAATGTCATTTTCTTTTTAAGCCACCCTAAGGATCCCTCCTTCTAATGAGTGTGGAGATTTACACTTGGTTACAATGGTCTGTTGAAATGTTTTCCCATTTTAGCATGCAATGTGGCTTCAACGTGATTATTATTTGCCCACAAATCTACAGGGAGAAGATGGACAGCCAGGGGCTCAGGGTCCTCAGGGACATATGGGCAACGACGTAAGAGGAGCAATTTCCAATACTACTGTAGTTCATCATAAATCATAACCCCTATTAATTCATTCATACTGCAGCATGGGGTCCCTATGGGGTGTAATTGTCGTACTGTGTCAGGAACCAAATACCCCCGGGATGTTGCCGTGTCAAATTAAGCTTTTGCCTGTTTTTAGGGACAAAGAGGGCCTATTGGAATGCCGGGTACAACGGGCGAAAAGGGAGATAAAGTAAGATAAACAGTCCCAAGCTTCTTCATCTCTTCAAATTAGTTGTGTTCCTACATGTGGATGTCACAGTGTTCCCAGTGGATGCCTGACTCTCTCTCTCTCTCTCTTTGTCTGCTTGTTTCAAGGGTCCTCCCGGTTTTAATGGCAATATTGGTCCGACTGGCCCGCCCGGAGCTCCCGTAAGTCAATTTTAATTGGATCAGCTCCATATCCACTGCCCTTTGAAGACTCTTCCCGTTCCCTTTATTTTTTCTTCAAAATGGAAGGGTTTTGATATGGTGCAGTCTGTGAACTGCTGAATGTCTATAGTACCTGAGATGCTGACGATGCGCTGTGGATGTATTTCTGCTCCATTAGGGTGTGGAAGGTTTACGGGGACGTCAGGGTTTGGATGGTCCTAAGGGTGATGAGGTGAGAAACAATTCCTCTGCTACAGTCTGTTTTATCAGTGAGGTATTGTGAAGGCCTCTTCATATTTAAGCCAATGGTTTTAATATCCCCTCTACCCTGTGTGTATCATTAGGGAGCAGTCGGGCAGCAAGGCGAGCAGGGTATCCAAGGAGACAAAGGAGAAATTGTAAGAAACCAGAGAAAAGTTTGGACCTAACATTGCATAATATTCTTCTTGAACACAAACATCTTAGTAATTTCCAATGGCTGCTTTCATACTCTTATATTTGCCTTGTATCAGCCAACCCTAATGAGTCGGTCGATGACAATTGCTAGAAAAACACGCAGTTTTTAAAGTTTCAACTTCTTTAAGTCCCTTTGCACAGTACATGTCAACTCTGTTATTAGCAATGTTTTCCCCAAGTATACATGTTAAACTATTAAAGCATTTACAAAAGATTAGGTGAAGTAGAAGATTAGTAATCAATCAAGTAGATATACTCAAGACTAGACTGAGTTGGGATATTAGATGTGCCATTTCTCTCTCAAAGTTTATATCATATTACATTGAACCTATTCAGAAATCAAAACCGAGGCAAGTGTCCAATACAATGGATGCAACTTTACTTTAGGTAATAAACAAATGTCATGTTTGCCAGAATAGCAGATTTGAGTTACTGTCTCAATGATGGCGTGGGTGGTGGGTACAGAAGACATATTTGAATGCAATGTCTGAATGGGGTTCACTTGCAGGCAGCCAAGCACTTAAAACTTTCCACCTCCCCCTTTGCCATTTGTGCTTTTAGGATCTATGGCCTTATTTTCATTTCCATTTGCTTTCCATACATATACAGGAGTGAATTGAAATACACAGGATCCTGACTGTACCATCTGGCTGGTTTTATGCAAGTAATCCCTGATGTTGTGACCTTACAGGGGGAAGCTGGCAAAGATGGCATGGATGGAATTCCAGGTGTGGACGGCACCAAGGTGATTTCCTGCCTTTACACACACACACACACACAAACACAAACTTGGGACAAATATTAATACATGCTGCTAATCTACCGCCACAGGGAGAGGCTGGCGTTGCAGGGATTGTCGGCGTCAGAGGCATTGTGGGAATTCCGGTGAGTCCTTTTTTTTGAGTTTCTTAAATGTTTTTTGGTTTTCGCTTCATTAGCCGTTTGGAATTTTAATGCTAAGAGCTTTGCGTTGAAATACTGTTGTCAGAGGAATGCTGATGGCACAATTGAATTTGTATACACAAACACTAACACTTGAGGTGGCGTTGACCTTAAGTACAGTATACAGTATATATGTCGTTACACAATTTATGTTGCAGGTCATGGACAAAAGTAATGATTTCTTTTTTTTGTTCCCTTAATATTTTCTCGCAGTATGTTGGGAAGCTTGAGAAGGCAATTGAAAATCAATAAAGTGTGTCTGAGGCCACACACCAGCCCTGTATAATAAAACATTCATAGTAATTAGGCAACTCAACCACCAACTAAAAGGATTATACAATGAAACATTTGAAAATAAACCACAGCATGATTATGTGGGATAGGAGGCCATAGCTCTGGGTAACGCAGACAAAACACAACTACAATACTTATCGCTGTACTGCACACATAGATAACTGCTGGGATTTGCATTATCTTATGTTAGAAAATAGCAGAGTGTGACTGTTCCCTTTTAATGATATGTAACTGAATCCACCATAAGTCGCTTTGAATCAAAGTGTCTAAAATAGTAAGAATACAATTGTACTAATAGAATGTATATTTCAACCTCGGGTGGACAATTATCTCCAGCCTGATATGCACAACATTAAAACCGATTGACTGTTATTAAGGCAAACACCTAGAAATAATATTATGGCTTTGTTTTTTTTAATGGATAATCAATGGTCCATAAATCCCCTGGTGTTTGATTTGGCTGTTTTCCATTTGCAATGAGAGAGAAGCGTCTCGTTCGGAGCACAAATGAGCAACTGTATACAAGAGGGTCTAGATTAGTGCGCAAGAGAAACACTTTCATTGATTTTGTGTTTCCATGACAAATTGCTTTGTTTCTTTGTGTGTTTGTCATTATTCCCTCCACCAGGGCCTTCCAGGGAAACAGGGGGTGGTCGGACCCGCTGGTGAGAAGGTAAATAGAGCTGCAGGTCCATTAGGCCATGATGATGATGATGATCATGATCGTGAGGGTGATCATGATGATGATCATGATCATGAATATATTATCATGAACATTGTCGTTGTCTTGACTTTCATAATGCTTAATATTATTATTACTATTAAGAATACCATTTATTAGTTATATTCATGTCATTTATGTGTTTTTCTTAGGGCGCCACGGGTGCTGATGGATCTATTGGGCCAGTCGGACTTCCTGGAAAAAATGTGAGTGTTTGTAATCATTTTTGTCAGGCTTTACCCTACAGTCCTCTGCTTACACTGGGATTTGTAACCATGCAGTACCTAAACCATAATAATCCTGCGTTATACCTTGGATATTTCTGAGCCAAACAGCATCTGATATTATTATCCTCAGATGAGATTAGACTTTACATCGTAGCGTTGCTTTGGTAAATGATCGCTAGGTCCCCCTTCATCTGTATCAACAAGGTTGCAAGATGGCATTGTCCCCCAAGGTTGGTCCTTCACGTTCTACTGAAGAGTGGTACCGACCTACCTGACGGGTTGGGAGACCATCTTGTAGCATCACCTTGACAAGGCCGCCAGCTCATTAGCACCATGCCTATGAAACATAGTCACATTAATACCATACCAATACTGATCTCTCTCTCTCTCTCCATCTTTCCATTTTTTCTAGGGCGAGCAAGGAGTGTCAGGAGAGGATGGAAAACCAGGAGCCAAGGGAGCCACAGTGGGTTATTACTTCCCCTTATCCCATCCAATGTCGGTAGAATAAGACTCAACTAGATTGAGGTGACGATGGTGCCACGTTTTTTAACCGTTTACCTGACCGATCCTCTGCTTCCCATGGACATATACAGAAATGTATTCGAAATGGGTCGGCTAAATCTGACTGATCATCCTAAGTGGTGCTGTAGGTAATATTTAAGAGCTATAATTTGAGTGTAATTTGTTAGAAATGGCATCCGTCAGCTATTAATGAGTGAAATGCTCTGTGGGAATATGTGTTCTGGTTGACTGCGCCTGCCTCTGTATGAGACCATTTAAATGTTAGGCCGCTCCTGTCTCATTATTGACTAATCAGGGCATCTCTTCCCTGATTGGTTCAGGGAATTCAGCTTGCCTGTCAATTACAGGCGTGAATGCAACACTTCTCAATGGCGGAGAAGCGTAAAAGGAGGGGATTTTTTTTTGGGTTGTTTATTTTCTAAATCTTGCTGTTTTCTGCTCTCTCTCTCTCTCTCTCTCTCTCTCTCTCTCTCTCTCTCTCTCTCTCTCTCTTTACAACTCTCAAATCTTATCCACAAAACCTTTAAACCCCTTCATTCACCCGGTCTGTTTTGTTAAACAAGATGGCTGTCCAATTCTTCTACATTCCAGCTCTGAGAAATTGGGAAATCCCATGCAGCTGAGTCAGATAAGAGGAGTGGTAACAGACTGTAAATGGGAGCAGCTACATAATGTTGATGTGCTCCACATACTATATGTTGGGATTTTAGGAAGGCTTCCAATCCAATTGGTTCAATTGTTCAGGTTGAAAAATGTGACATTTAATTTGATCTCCTGAACCCTGTCTCCACCCCCACCCCACCCTATCCCCCCCCACCCTGTCTCCACCAACAGGGTGAATCAGGAAAGCAGGGACCGTTGGGAGCAGAAGGGTCACAGGGCATCCAAGTGAGCGACTCCCCCCTCAGACTACATCACATGTCACTTTAACACCACTTGTGACCCAGAAGTTATTACACCTCTGTTATGGAACAAATTAATACACTTGCAGTATTGTGAGATGATAAACGCGTCCACCAAATGGCATTGTTTATTTTTCTCACTGACAGGGGGAGAAAGGGGACAAAGGTGACACCGGTGAAATGGGAATGAAGGGTCATACTGGACTCAAGGGAGATCAGGTGAGACTCAACAGCTAGTCACAGAGTGGCATGGGCCATAAGGAAGTGATGTTACATGAGTTAGTACAACACAGCGTTTCATGTGTTGTTTTTGTTTATGTTTGTTATGCAGGGGCCCATGGGTCCATCTGGCCAAAAAGGAAGTGAGGTATAGAACCGCGTCCCATACACATGTATACATAGAGTTGTACTTAAAAAATACTTTATGCTGCTACAGAGCATCTGCTAATACAAATTCACAGTTCAAGTTTTGTATTCACAGGGAAATACTGGTGCTAATGGAGATCCCGGAATTAAGGGCGACCAGGTAAGATTTACCGATTAAAGAGGTAGTATGTAACTCTGCACACTAGCAGCCTCTCATGGCCAGAGTGCGCAGCACCAGAGAGCTTTGGCACGGCGGTGATGTCAACATGAAGAGTGACACAAAAAAAAAGTTGCAACTATATCTTCAAGCCAGGAAATAGTGAGATCCTCTTGATTTGTTTTGTTACTAAAACAAAAAAACTAAATTGGTTTTCCACTCTAAATATTAGTTTTGACATCACGTCCTCTCATTATATTTTCCAGCCATTGGTCGGCACAGACCAACTTGAATTGGAGAGCATCAGTCCCTGGATCAATCGAGTCATGGATGGATTGCTTTTATTCTATTACTAAACATTTAGTCACTTAGATATGAACAAAAGCAATAACGTGCAGTGATAAGTTACATAGTGCAGCTTTAACTCGGTTTCTTTCTAGATTCTCAAGACTCCATCCTACTCCTTATGTCATGACCTTTGCCAAACGAGTTGTCCATAACACACACATTGAAAAGCAAAGATTTCCATGCCTTTTTCCAACTCACCTCATTGTCGCTTTGCGTCCGTCTCTCAGGGGCCTCCTGGTATTCATGGCATTAAGGGAGAGGTATTATAACATTTCATATAATAATCAATCAACATTAAACATACTATAGTATAGTAGAGACTATAGTGTGAGCTCATCTAGCCCAAGCTGTGGGGTTAACATTAGCTTCTCTGTCCCTCCAGCTCGGGGAAAAGGGCAGCCGAGGAGCGACGGGGCCCGACGGCAGGCCAGGACAGCCAGGACACGAGGGTCTCGCTGGGCCCATCGGGGCCCGAGGCCTGGAGGGAGAGAGTGGCATCCCCGGGGCCCCAGGGCCCAGGGGTCTACCTGTAAGTCTTATTCATACCAACAAATAGACACACACACACTATCGACTGGTGTGGGTCTACATATTCATACTAGAGACATGAACCACTGGTGGTGCAGCTCTGTGGGTGCCCTCAAAATGCCAGTTTCTGTGTTCATCCTTTCTGTATCTTCATATTCACATTCTTTATTGGTGTTCAGTTTTGGAGCAGCTAACCGTTCTGTGCGACGCCAACCTCTGCTGCTATTAGTGGATTGCTTGGCCGCCTACGTGCTTCTTTGATTGAAATAAACAAACGTTCCAGCTATATCTTAAATGGGACTTGGCGAAATGAGAAATGGTTATCCGAGCTACCGCGCCTACTCGAGCATCTCTTTTTTCAGCAGCACGAGGCCATAACTACCACAAAGTCTCACTCTAGCCTCACAGAACAGTTGATAAAGTAGCCTAACACAGAAATATGAACAGGACTGTCTAATATTATATCATTATCAATAAAGGTCATTTCACAAACCAAAGCCCTGATTTCCCCTTGATGAAAATATCAGATTGTAAAATTGGTATAAAATTGCCTGCCAGATTGTGGTTTCATATTCAAGTGTATGTTTTTTTTTTTACGTCATAGGGTCCCAAAGTGAATGATGACAAGCTCCGAGACCTATGCTCAGCCATTGTTGAAGGTATTTATTTTCAGCTTCACCTTATAACTTTGACAAAGTAAAGTGAATCCTAATACATATAGTTATCTGTTGGGCAAAACAGTCCCGTCGGTCTCTTTCTCCAGATTTTCCAGCATCATGTGTTTTTGTACTTTTCCATGTCTGTTCAGAACAACTAGCAGAATTTAAGAAGGAGATGCTTAAGAGACCAGCAGCTCTGGGTTCACCTGGTACTCCTGGACTTGTTGGCCCCCCCGGCCCCATCGGACCCCCAGGAGCAGAGGGAGAGCAAGGTCTCATGGGCCCCAAAGGGCCTCCAGGCTACTTTGGACTTCCTGGTATTCCTGGAAAAAAAGGTCAGATTTAATATCACATCAGCAAAGATTAAGTGACATCAAAGTTGTTCCTCCTTAAAGTTGTATCATTTAGTTTGCCAGAAACTTTAGCATTACATTCTTTGCCAGTGTTTGTTTGTTTGTTGAATATGGAAAGTTTATACCGTGGGCTAGAGCAGACCACAAGTAGTCAGGCAGGCAGTGTGTTCTTCATACCGACCCCCACAATGCACCCATCACTTTTGTTATTTTAATTCTGAAGTTATAAATGTGTAAAGAATAAAACTCATCAACCCATGGCTCAGTCAATCTAGGGATTGTTTTCGGAGAACCATTGGGTTATAGATGGGTTATAGAGCTTTGGCAGAAGGCGTTATGGACAGGAAGTGTTGCAAAGCACCTACACCTTTTTAATAACCAAGCGGTTGGAAGCAGTGAATGTTTTTTTTTTTTTTTAATTACTATACATCATTTTCAAATAAGTGTGACTTTGAAGTGACTGCTGCGGTGAACAGCGACATAGTACAGGTTTACGCATCGATGACGTAAAACAAGGACAAATCTGTGCACTGCCGCGAGTCTTTCACAATTCCTCACTTCCTAATCACGACCGTCTTAGCCTGAAAAAACAAGACAATCAATAAGGTGTCGTCAAGTCGTGATCGCACGATGATGTAGGTGCATGTGACATGTGCTCTCTTGTCTCCCGGCAGGTGAAGCTGGAACTCAGGGATTGAAGGGAGAAAAGGGAGAGAGCGGCGTTGGAGTCAAGGGAAGCACAGGCGAGCGGGGCGCTCAAGGTAAACAACAACAACAACAAATGTTTCCCCGTGCCAGTAAAACATGTGTCCACTCCACACATAGTAGACAGACAGACAGACAGACACAAACAGACACTTTATCTACTAGAAATAAGACATGTGCACGCACACATCCAACACATATGTTCTGTAACCAGAACAAGTTATATTACATCATTATTCAAGTTATATTACCTCATTAGCCAAGTTGCCTGCATACTTGATGGAAGCTGAAATGGATGCCCAACTAGTGCCAACGGGAATGAATTTATTGAATGCGGTTGCTTTTATATTGAGTTGGGAGCAGGAATCTAATCACAGAGTCACCGGGAGACACATGCTGAGACAAATGTGGTAACTACCCGTCAGAGACGGCAGACTTTGAGGCTCACCAAGATTAAAATCTATTTGAACATGGCAATAAAAACAGTTCCAATATCATCTCACCGAAAAAATAATAATCACAGCGTAACACACACAAGCAGCTTTCTGTATTTTGATTAACACACAGAGTGACGTCCCAGAGGACACCAACATCAGCCTAGTATGTCTTAGGACCCCCCTACCCCCCACCTACATCGCTGATGCAATGGGGATATACAAGTATTTCTAAAATATGTAGGGAAAAGAGGTTACAAATTACAATGTAATCATATCGTGCCATTTTGTGTTGCTTATCTATTGAACAACTCAGACTGCATGGTACTGTGAGACAGCTGTCTATCTGCAATGTCTGGTTCAGTGTTTGCTCAGCTCACAGAGCATATTACCATTGGTCGTCTTATATTGAATGTGTGATTGCCTTCCCATGGCAACCAGCAACTATATCTAGCTGAGGGACATTGAGTTTTTGTGTGGCAGCAGTTCAGTGTTGTACTTGAGGTTGTGTTTCGGTCGATTAAAAATGAGGATGAACCACTAGCAGATGCCTCGCCTCCAGGCCGATATTATCTATGTAATACACCATCAAGACCATAGCTGTAAACACTGAGATTTGAAAATAAGGGAGATTTTCCGGTACCCGCCCCAGGCCGTCCCGCCACCCCTACCACTGTCCACATACCCCTTACATTTAGACAAAGGTACACACAGTCAATCTTAAAATCACCACTTGGCAACCACTTCTTTAAAATATCAGTGCAACAAGGATTGGGTTAACTAGTTCCTACATTAAGTGACTACAATTAGCTGGTCAGAATCAGATACCTGGTTAAAAGTGAAATGTTGTAAACATCCCTGCCTTATACAAATGAAAACACAAAAGGGCAAAAATACAGGCGATTTAAAAATGGGAGGGTTGACAGGTATGACACCACCTCCCACTGCCCTGTTGGGGACAGCAGTCATGAATAGGATACTATGAATATGTCTTCATATTAACCCTACCTCAACACCTCCGTCGTAGGTCCGCCAGGGAACCCCGGCGTCGGGCAGGACGGCAAGAACGGCGCCCGCGGTGAGACGGGAAATCCCGGCATCCCAGGCTCACCGGGCCCCCGCGGGGTCACAGGGACCACAGGGCTTTGCGACCCCTCCACCTGCCTAGGCAGAACTGCCCCGCTCTACCTGCTCAGTGGAAAGAAGTCAGCCAGCTACCAAAGCCCATGAGAAAGAAAAAAAAAAAAAAAAAAATATATATATATATATATATATATATATACATATATATGTATATATATATATATATATATATATATATATATATATATATATATACATATATATGTATATATATAAAATACAAGAAGATTCAAAATGGTGACCCTCCACGTGACCAAGCTCGTGGTTCCCCCTCCTCGTTGGGGAGGGGTCTGGGAGCAGCAGTTTTTTTGTTTTGTTTTTAAACGCCTCCAGTTCAACCGCGGATCTAAAAAGAAAAAAAAAAGAGACACAAAGGGATTACAGAGACACAATTGTAGAATACTGTATAGACATTTTACAATGTTCACCTTTTAAACTTGTATGTGATTTTTATCTGACCACTACTGACAAAACAACCCTTAACACACGCATACACTCTCACACACACACACCTCTCTCTCTTGCTCTCTCTAACATCCTCTCTTTCTCTCTTGATAAGCTATGCACATTAGGAGGCAGGTTTCAATTTACTGACCTTGCAAAATTTCATCTATTCTCCCCCTTTCTGCATTTTCAGCAGGAATAAGACCTTTGTTGTAAAGCATTTAAAAAGGTGAATCTGAATGACTTTTATTTTTAAGTCTGTTGTTTTAAATTCCATTACTACGCTTCAACCTGTTTTCCTTTAAAGTGTATATTCAGCATCACACAGAAAGATATCATCTATATTTCCATTCTCATGGCCCAATATGACATATTTGACATAAGCAGCCACACACGGTGCAGTCGAACAAGCTTTGGAATCACATAATTAAGAAAAAGAGAACTTGGCATTAATGTTACAATTATAAAATGACGTCATCCACAGCAACTTTTGAGATTATAGAAATCTTTTTTTTGGCTGCCTTTCAAATAACGTAATAAAATGTGTTTTGGACAAGTTGCTTGGATAATCCTAATCTATTCCAAATATTCAGTTGGAATAGTTTGGATGATACAAATAGAGGCAGCGCCATCAGGGTATGATCGTCCATGCGGTGTAAAATAAGGGGCCATTGAGTTTGTTGGGTCTCATTTCCTGCAGACGTCACGAGTTGTCAGTCGCTGTCGTCTTCTTGATAGGGATAGATTCAGGATGCAGGCTGGAGCTCCACTGTTGCCTGGTTACTTCAGAGAGTCAACACCATCCTTTCCTCAGTGCAGTACAAGATAAAAAATAAAGACAAAAAAACATCCACAGAGCAAACATGACCTTTAGCCGCTGGCTAGACTTAATGTGTCCACCAAACCGGGAATGTTGTGTTTTAATAGATATGGCTTAGGGCCCAAAACATGTGCATAAGTGCAATATCCAGCAAATAGTGCACTGGGTTCAAATGATGGATGGGATCACCATAGCATTTGTCATTTATCTGTATGGTTCACTCTACTGATTGCAAAGCAAAGTAAGCCAGATTTTAGTGTATGGCCCATTACTTAAATGACCTAATTGTTGGTTGGACATTTAAAAACCACGCAAGTGCATTATTGTATTTGAGAGATTTGTGCATACCGCCAACAAAAATTAATCTAGCAGACCCTTTGAAATAGGAGGCATGCCATTTAATTTGATCCACATTGAATTCAATCCATGTCAATCTGTCTGTTTTCCTAAACTGTGTTGCTGTCAATCCAATGCTTTCAGTCAAGGCACAATAATTTCCCAAAAAACAAAAACAAATGTCAATGTTGTCATCATAAAGTACACACACATCAGTCCCATGATAAAGAAAAAAAGAAAAAACTTTTCTTCCTAGAAAATGGATCTGCTCCAGTCTTTATTTCAATATACAGTACGTGTGTATCTCTCCGAACATAAAACACATAATACTGATTTAGAGTAGCACCAATTTATCTGTAAAAACAAATGGGTAAACAAACATATTTGCATCGTTATGAATAATTTAGTAGTACAACTTATTTTTATAAATGGAGATACGTCATTCAACAAGGCTAACTGTATAGGGACACATTTACAAAACAAACATAATGCATCAGAAAATAAAAGTTATGGCAATTGACGTGTTGATAACCAATCTCACCTTGCTATGCTAAATATTACCTAATAATGGATCCGAGTAGACATTTACAAAATGATGACATCAATACTGATATGATTTGATTGATCGATAATAGGCCAAAGATGATAGAGAGCTAACTTTAGGGTAGGTTTAAGGTAGTGCAAGGCAGTAATGGTGTGGATTGCAAGTGACCGGAGCAGCAAGACAAGAAAATCACAGACCATAATACTCATCCTGTCATGAATTGCTCTCAGCATCTATAGCTGATCTCTCTCAGTTTTGGGTTGTGTATGTAATGTCCAAAAGAACAAAAACAGAAAAAAACACCTTTTAAACCTAGTTTTGTTTTGTTTCCTTCCAATCTTCCTTTCCCATACATTGACGTTCAACAACCTTCAAAACAAGGAAACTAAAGTGGCAAACCCAACAAAGTGGGATCACAACACATGAAACAATTGGGGGGGGGGGATTAAACAAAAACAAACCCTAAACAGTACCACGGCCAAGTTTAAGAAGAAAAACGTTCTAGAAATTAACTTACTCTCTCTCTGCTTTGCGAGGAGGCCATTAGGACACGTGTTGGTTTCACACATGTTGCCTTCCTTAGTGAAGGGGTGGGTTAATAGATTCTAGTTGACCAGGAGAGGGAGGTTTGATACAGGGCTAATTGGCCCACAAGAGACGTGAAGAACACATCTCCCACGTATTTAAGCCAAAGCCCCCGTCCCCGTCGAGCCTCAGTCAAGCCATCAGGATTCTGGGAAAGAAACCCCTCCAATTTCAAGGTTCCTAAGAGGGATGCATAATAAACACTGTGTGTGTGTTTCCCCAGTCTCTCAGCTTGTGCCACACGAAGGTCTGCTCAATAAGACCCAACCAGACACGAAAAAAGGAAACGGATGTGCTTCAAGAGGTTACTTAAAGGGTAAAAAAAAAGAAAGAAAAAGCTTAATGAGGATTGCTATAGTTTCCTAGCCTCGTGAGACCATCCTGATCTCAAGTTCACATTCTGTTTCACTCTGCAGATCAGGCTGACCTAAGCACTCAGGGGAGGGAGTTTCAGTTTCTGACAAAGCAAGGAGCGCCACAGTCTGCCGGATTTAAAAAACAATGGCGGCGCCTGAGGAAAGTGTAGCAATTGATGACGCAATCAAAACTGTTTAATCCAAAGTAGACCGAATAACAATGTTAAAAAATGAACAGAAATGTGCACAGGAGGCTTTTCTCAGAGGAGAATGTTTTTGCTTTACTTCCAACTGGATTCGGCGAGTGGCTGGAGTTTTTTGAACAACATTTGAGGAAATCAATTGCTGCCCAGCCAAGGCCAGCTTGATATTTATTGCAAAACTCAAACTTGAATATCTGGATTGTCTCACGAGGCTAATAGTTTACTCCTTGCAAGCAGACATACTCTTAGATGACCCCCACACCTGGTTTGAGAGAGTCGATTTTGTTGTGTTATGTTGTGTGACATGCATCTTTGATATTCATTGATGCACATGGTAATAAGTGCATGGCACGACAAAACAGGAACACAATTTAAATTCTGCTGTATTAGGCTATACCGTAACAAAAACAATTTAGCATTCTTTCTTTCCTACATTATTTAAAAAATACATGGTTGGCATGACATTACAGCTGAATATTGTCAACAATCATCTTTTTTTTGTTCAGCAGTGCACAAAAAACATTTGGCAATATTCCTTCCATTTTTCAAAATTAAAACGTAGCATATTGTTGTCAACCCATTTAATCTTCCAGCATTATGAATATGCTAATCAGGCATGTCATCGCAAATAACAACTGGTCTTCACAAACTTACTAAAATATCACCAAATACATGGAAGGTTAAACATACTCATTTTGTTTGAGGGCGAGATTTTCTTTCCAGGGAAATTATCATTAAAATCCATTGAACGTTCATGAGAAACACTTCCCGATTATCTGTACTTGCTGTAAATTGGGCAGGCTTTATAGGAATAGCACATTTACCCATTAGCCCTCCTCTGACACAAAACGTCTTTACTAAATGGGACTGTTCCTGTTGACCCCTAAAACCCAGAAAGTGGAAGGACCGATCAGCGCTAGGGGGAGATAGTTTTAGTTAATGACAAACAAGGTGGCACCCGAGGAAAGTGTAGCAATGATGGAGCAATCAAAAGCATTTGATAGACCCAATGACGATGTCAAAGAAAAGATGAACAGAAATCGGCACTGGATGCTTTTCTAAGAGATGTTTTTGCTTCACTTCGAACAGGATTCGGCAAAAGAGTGTCACTTAGTTATTCAATCTGATTGAGTTTTTTTAACAACTTCTATGGAAATCAATTACTGCGAGACTGTTATTCATTGCAAAACGCAAATCTGAATATCAAAATTGCTCTTATAAAATTATATCTTATAAAATCCCCCCTTAATAAAAAAGTAGAGAATTACTTTGACAAGTAGTTAATACAATCCGCAGCTAGTCCTCAGGCCATGGGAACATCAGGGGGATGTGGGGAGATGAAGTGAAATGGTTTCAGGAGAGAGGGGAACAAGAGCGTTTCCACCGATAGGAGATGGGTGAAAACACTCAGGATGTATGGGTTAATAAATGATGAGTGAGGTCCAAAATCCTCACTCCAAGGGGCATGACCCCTTACTATGTTTAAACTGTATTGCACTGCATGATCTGGGAACATAATCAAGTAGAAATAAAAAATAAATGGACTATTGACTGATTGTAAAGATTCACTAAGCGGCCCTCTCTACCCATCGTAATGTAAAAACTAAACACAGCCACAGCTCAACTCCAAAACCTGTGTAGCCAAAAGCCCCTCCCCCTACCTATCACCCCAAAAAACATGAAAATCTGACCGGCAGCATGTGTTGCTTCAGCCCTCCGACCAGAGGTTATTATCATCATCCCTAAAAAATTAAAAGTTCTCAATTCATATGAACGCACACCCGAGTTCATAAATACAGTGTGTGTGTGTGTGTGTGTGCGTGTGTGTGTAAGTGTGTAAGTGTGCGTGTGCATGTGTGTGTGTGTGTGTGGGGGGGGGTGCGCGTCTGTGTGTTTTAAGTCCCCTTGACGTTCTTGGTGTGGGGTCTTGATGCCAGGCTAGCGTAATAAGCACACTGGCTGGGGTCACACTGGCCTTGGGGCCCAGGGGGCCCGGTCTGCCCGTGGGGGCCGGGGTTACCTGGCTCTCCCTGGGTGCCCACTTGTCCCGGGCTGCCGTCTTTACCGTAGCCGGGCAGGCCAGCTGGACCTGCGGGACGGGGAGAAAAGTGTCACCTTCACCAACACAACCACTGCAGGCAAGCTATTAGCGAGATAAGGACCATAGCCACGTAGCCGTCTCCCATCTGTTTGTATGGACAGTAGCCAAATTTAAATGCTAATGCAGTTCTCAATTTGCCTTCCCTTTATAGCAGTTCAGGCTTACCCCCGATCAGGATGTATTTACAGTGTGTTATCTGATGTCAGCACTTAGCCGATTGCGAGCTACAGAATATAATGAGATAACGATCAGTGGCAGGTGTTTCCATCTTATCGCTACAAATTGTATTTACCTATCCCTTTGTCCAAGGACACAGTGCATGCAACATCAACAAGTGTTTCCATGTGGATACATTTAAAGTGGTAGCAGGTGAGAGACAAAATGTTACCTATAGGGCCGGGCGGTCCTTTCTCTCCTCTTTCCCCGACACCAATTTCTCCCTTTTCACCTCTGGCTCCTCGCTCACCTAGGTGGTAGAACAACACAGGTGTCTATAAGCTGCCATGACTCAGGTACTCCCCAGCCTACCAACACCTGAAGGTTTTCCTTTGATCTTCTTTCACTTAGACAGTGAAGTTGGTTCATGCTCATACAGAGCACAAGTCCAGAGCACACAGAGCGGGAATGTAGTGGGGCTGTATTTTATCACTGGCTTCTTATAGGACTCAAGTCTACTTGCGAAGCGAGAATTCAAAAACATTGTCTGTCCCGACACAGCCACATGCTTTCGGCTTCATATTCAGTATTACTGAATAGTATTTTGCTCCCCTTTAAAGTGTAATTTTCATACTATTTTATTATTTTACCTGCCCAGGGACTAGGGGCGGAAAATTACATTTCTCCTTGTTATAAAACGTTAATGTTCTTTGGACATGTCCCTGTTCAAATAAAGATATTCAAATTTAAACTTGTATGGGTATAAGTATATATTATATTATATATTATATATATATATATATATATATATATATATATATATATATATATATATATGTATAATATAATATTATAGTGTATAAGTGTTGTTTTTCCAAGCTTAGTTGCCCACATTTGACAAACCCAAGACCCCCCACTTCCTGCTCCAGCAGTATACAGTGCTGGAGCAGGAACGTTTGTAATAACTGACTTGCGTTCATTGGACTCGGTGTTCTCCTTACCTTTGGGGCCCAGAGGTCCTCGGAGGCCCTCTCCTCCGTTCTGTCCAGGCATCCCTGGCTCGCCCGGTGGGCCTGGTCGGCCCTGGTTGCCTTCTTTACCGGGCGTCCCGGGGGGACCGGGGCGGCCCGCCGTGCTCTTCACATGGGCTGGTTGGATCTGAGAGACCAGGTAGGCCAGTTTGGCTGCACTCACACACACACACACACACACACACACACACACACCATTAAAACACGCATCACAAAAAAACACTAACAATAATACTAATACACTTAATTTGTACCTTAAAAAACAACATTCACAAAGTGCTTTAACATGCGCAACAAAAACTATTAAAAGCAGGAAAACGGGAAACAGGAGCAGGACAAAGGAGGAGGTATTCAGTCAAATACAGAAAACGTATAATGAATAAATGTAAGACATCTTCACTGTCTTTCGCGTGCTGGAAAGTTAACGCGAAAGACAGTGAAACGCCTGCGCAGCCTTCAGCTGTCAGTAGCGCGCAGTGGTAGGAATCGAAAAAAATAGTGCCAAGTGATAACGAGGTTTTAATTTTTCCTGGACAACGTTTTTGTGGTGCAAATATGTCACTCTTTTGAACGCATATGGTTTTGAGAAGAAAAACACTTTACTTTCGTGACCCCAGCAACTTGCCGGACTACTTTCTTCAGCATCAAAAACCGGCTGGATCCCCCCTCTCAGGACGCTGTCGGGGGGTAAGTCAGTGCTGATGCACAACGTTGCTGACAGGGAACCCATACAACTTCGTGTCTTAAAACCCAAACTATCCCTTTAAGACCGTATCGGTTACACCGGAATAAAAACGGCGTGAGGGCCTCACCGTCCAACTGTTTCATGAGCTCTTCCTGGATAAGTCGCCGCATCTGCTCCAGTGACACCGACTCGCCCTGTGGAAACGGAGACGGTGATGTGACTCACTAGCGATTCATGTGTTTAAGTCTTAATGGATGTGTGTGTGTTTGGCACACGACGACACCGGACACCGTGGGCACCGTTGGAACTCACTCACCCTTGGCCCCGGCATCCCGGGGTTACCAGGCGATCCCTGAGGTCCCGTGGGGCCGGTGTCCCCCTGTGGCCCCGACATGCCCATCATCCCGGTGTGGCCCTTCCTTCCTGGGGTTCCCGGGTTTCCTGGCATGCCGGACTCCCCGGCGTGTCCTTTATCGCCCTTGTTGCCTGGGTCACCCTTCATGAGAGGGGGGGGGGGGGCAGATGCCGGTTAATGCAATGGTAGGTGTTTATGTATGTATGTATGTATGTATGTATGTATGTATGTATGTATGTATGTATGTATGTATTAGCTCGTAGTGCACACTCACCCTGTCTCCCTTGATCCCACGGTCGCCAGCTCTGCCTGGCATCCCCTAAAATGTTTTTAAAAAACAGAGCAAAGACGAAGGTGCGATGAAGCCACGACACTGTACACATTGATCACTGTCATCATTGACATCAACTGACATTGGGTGTTCTCTACCTGTTTCCCCTCGGGGCCGACCGGACCCTGTGGACCCTGGAGGTTGAGAGGTTTTAGTTAGTTAGGGTTCAAAGTATGTCAAAAATCTACTCTTAAAAATTGCCAAACAAAAAACAGCCAACCACTCCAATGGGAGATTCCCTGCTCACAACATTGGAAGGAAGAGACCAAAAAAAGCACCACTTACCGCGGCGCCTTTGGGGGCACTAAACCCTGGTAATCCAGGGTTGCCGGGCTCTCCCTTGTTTCCCGTAAGACCCTGTGTGACAGCAGAGACATAGGCTTTCATCACATGGCATGTGTGTGTGCGCATGTGTGTGTGTGTGTGTGTGTTTGTGTGTGTGTGTGCACGCGCCGCCATGCACTTGGATGCTGAGAGCAGCACTCGTGGAGGCGGATTGAGCGAGATTAACATTAAGCTGCTGGCTGGTATCAACATGTGCCACTTCCATGGATCAAAATCTCACAGAGGAATCTTGTGGCTGCATAGGCCAGCTGCAACCAATTTAATATTCATATTTACGTGGGATCTGCGCGGCGGATGGGAAGTTTGTGGTGCAGGCCACAGGGTGAAGGAATTTCCCATCAAAAAGGTTTTCCAGTCATAAAATCTTGCTTTGATTGGAAATGATTAGAACAATTATGTGCAATTTTACTCATTAAAGATTTAAATATTGTTTGTATTAAAGTTGCACTAGGTAAGACAGTTTTGGTCGAGTTTTATTGGAATGTGATCTCATTTGACATGGTCTCATTAACACGCATTAGTAATAAAAGTGTCCTGAGTGGAGGGGGTGTGGTGGTGTATAAACAATGAATAAACAATGTCTATCTTTGTCCAATCAGATGCAAGAGGGAGGAAAGTGTTGTAAACAAGCAAGGAAACCTGTAACAGCTTTGCAGGAATTTACCTGAAAAAGTTGCCTACAACATCTTTAAATGAATTACTAACAAACCACAAAGTGCATATATAAAAAAAGGAAAATGATGAGGTGTATCTCATGATTTGGTGAGTTAGGTACTCCAATGTTGAGTGCCAAGATGAGTTTGATATAAAAACGAAATGAACATTGTTGGGGTTGAATACTACGATAAGATTCATTTAAATTAGCCTCTTGGCCAAATGTAGTTAAAGTGTAACTTCAACTACATTTGACTGTCTCTTAAAGAGGAGGAATACACTACAATACACTGACAACAGGGTAACTAAAAGTTTAATTGTTGGTGTAGGTGATGACTAGTTTTGTACCAATAAGATGTATGGTTGGAAAAGGTTAATCCAACTGATCTCTCTGAACGCTCTGTCCACCACAGCATGCGTTATGTCATCCCTTCAATGTACTTTTCGAGCCAAGCTAACTTTTCCAAAGATACACAACTTATCAGAAATGGGCAGACACATGTAGCCCAGGCTTCATAAGCTGTGAAAAAGTTAAAAGAAGAAAGAGTAAAAGTCCGCTATTACTTTGTATGAATGTGTGAGCGATAGCTGGCATTTATGGGGTTAACTGCGTCGGACAGAGCAGAGAGACGTGCGTCATGACGTCACGGTGAAGCGGCGTTGCAGGTGCGCATAACTGCGTGATAATTAGTGGGAGAGGAGCGAACGCACCGTTCGGTTGCACGATTGAAAAATATAGAGTTAAAGTAGTTAAAAGTATCTAGAAGAAGTTGGAAAACACCGCGAGCTGATTCAACAGTCCACGGTTGATGTTGCCCGCTCGGCGGTGAGTTTAATGTGTCTTTTGAATGTGGGGAGCGTCGAGTGGAGGTGTGTGCGTCAGTGCTAACTTTTCGCTAACGGCTAAATTGAAACCTCGTGCGTTAGCCGCTAGTGTAGCGACCAAGGCGAATTAGCATTGAACTCGAGTCATTGTATGGAAGGAGAGAAAACGGGGGATTCATTATTTAATTCGGACAATTGATGCTGAAAGGCTATTTTGAGTTATTTGAGTTTATTTCATTCACTGGTAAAGTGAGACCTATGTGGATAATATATTTTTGTTGATTGATTTAAATTAATATATAGGTCATATTTATGTTATTATTTATTTTAACTGAAACAATGGCCTGTTGTAATTTACTGAGATGTATGAATGTGGCCTGTTCTACAGGTCAGGTTTTTGTGAAGGAATTGAATTGGTGATGCTCGATGTCGAGGGGACATCAGCGACACCGGTAGTCGACAATAGATAGGAGACCAGCACTGGATAGCCACCAGGCGCCTTCCAGACATCCGCTGGAGATAACAAGATGGCGAGCCGGAACTAAGGAACAGAGTCAACTGAACTACCTCCCAAACCTGCGGTGTGGTAGGAAACACAAAGATCAAAGGGCCCCAACAATATAAACTGAGCTCATAACGAAGAGAAGACCATAAAGACATTTCTTTATATTTCTATTTTATTTTGCGCGCATTTTATTATTTTCCATGTTAAATTGTTGTTATAATTGTTGTTACAATACAGTTTTGAAACTATATTTTGTGTGAGTGTGGTCAATGTTGATGTTCCATCCTGGGCTCCATGAGCGTTAACCTGGAATCCTGGTAACTGGTCCAACTGAATTGAAACCGAAACTCAAATATACCTGTAACCTCATAAGGTAAAGAGGGGTTACAGAAAGTGGCGAGCCAGCCAGGAGCCCAGTTAGGTGACATCAATATTGCTTTATTCAAACATGGATTTTATCCAGAGGTCAAGTGTTAAAATTCCCAACGCAGTCATCGTTGATGGAATAACTGAGTCAGTTCAGGTTGAAGAAGTGATTGATTTCCTTAAGAAGTATGGTGCCATTCAGCGCACTCTTTTGGTTGAGGATGAGTCTTCTGATTTACACAAAAACCTGATCGTCGAGTACGCTAGTGGCTCAGCTGTACAAGCTATGCAGTCACTTTTACCATACAGACACACACTAAAAAGTGATTCAAATGTTGTGTACAATGTTGAGGCTTTAAGTAGTGTTTACACTTCTAAGCTAGGTAGCAGTGCTACAAAAACTTACCTGACAGAGCTAAAAGAGCTAGCAAAGCTAAGCGGCAAAGACTACGAAGCAGTCTTAAGAGAGATGATGATGCACATCGGTAGTGATGTTGAAAGCATGCAATCTGCAAACGAGCCGTCGCCTCTAGTACTCAGTGAGTTTCCTGTAGAGTCCCCACAGCCCACCAGTCCTTTCTCAGGTCCCCCTCAGAATGGCAGTGGTGAAAACAGTGCTATGTCAGCACCAGTTGTTGATCAAAGAAGAGTCCTATCCCTTTCTGCGAGTGATGTCAATCCACCAGAGGTTCAGAAAGTTGTGGTTGAACACATTGTGAGGAGGGGGGATGCAGGTTCTTCCTCTTCATTCCCAGTCCGACTTCGCTCATTTTCAGGGAAAATTCCCAGACCGAATAGTGAAGTGGACTATGATACTTGGCGTTCGCACATTGACCTTCTCTTGAATGATCCCAGTATGTCTCCTCTTCAAGTGTCTCGAAGGATCTTGGAGAGTTTGCTTTCACCTGCAGCAGATGTGGTAAGAGGCTTGTGCTCCAATTCATTGCCTTCAGCCTATTTGCAACTTCTAGATTCTGCTTTTGGTGCAGTTGAAGATGGAGAAGAGCTGTTTGCTCAATTCATGAGTACTCTCCAGGATCCAGGCGAGAAGCCATCAGCTTACCTACAGCGGTTGCAGCTCACGCTCAACCAGGCTGTTAAGAGAGGGGGGGTCGTACCAGGGGAAGTAGGTAAACACCTCCTCAAACAGTTTTGTAGAGGATGCTGGGACACTGCTCTGCTCTCTAGTTTACAACTTGAGCAGAAGAAAAATCTTCCACCTCCGTTCTCAGAGCTTTTGCTAATGCTACGTACTGAGGAGGACAGACAGGCAGTAAAAGCTAGTCGCATGAGGAAGCATATAGGTTCCACAAGGCAGAGTGTTCAGCTCCAGTCACAAAGTAGCTGTATTGTTGAGCCAACAGAGAACCCAGAGACCCAGCCCAGTGCTATTGACGATCTTAGAAAGCAGGTAGCTAGCCTCCAGAGTCAGCTAACCACCTTAATGGCTCAGAGGACGCCTGGGGGGTTTAGTGATAGAGGAGCTGCGGGAAAAACACAAAGCAGAGTGTCAACATCACACAGTACAAAACCAGACATGACGAAACAACCAAGAAAGAACTACACAAACAAACCCAGACCTTGGTATTGTTTTAGTTGTGGGGAGGATGGACACGTATCAACATTTTGCACCAATGACTCAAACCCGACTTTAGTGACTGAAAAGAGAAAAAAATTAGAGGAAAGACAGCACAAGTGGGAACAACAGAACCACCCTGACTTACCTTTAAACTAGATTCAGTCTCTGTCGTGGGGCAGACAGGGGCTGAAGAGAAGCAACCACGTTCCTCAAAGAAATACAAGGTTCAAAAGTGTACCATCTCAGAACACTCTAAAAGAAACCACTCCTTTAAGCTTCCTTCTGGGTTGGTAGGTACCAGAAGTACAGCTCAAGTGACCATCAACGGTAAACAAGTTAACTGTCTACTTGATACAGGTTCACAGGTCACCACCGTTCCTCATTCATTTTATGAACAGCACCTAGCCGAACAAGAAATCAAACCCTTGCACGATCTCGTAGAGGGAGCAAACGGACAATCCGTGCCCTACCAAGGTTACATTGAAATGACAGTTGTCTTTCCACAGGCGTTGCTTGGTGTTTCGATCGAGGTACCTACCCTTGCTTTGGTTGTGCCTGATGTCAGGGCCACCTCACAGTCTCTTGTGCTTATAGGTACCAACACCATGGATGTCTTGTATGACACATTTTCGGAAGGTGATTCAACCAACTATCAGCCAGCCCATTACGGCTACCAAGCTGTGATCAAGGCCCTTGAACTCAGACGCAGACAGGCTAGCAATAGCCATGGCATGGTGAAGCTACAAGAAAAGAAACCAGAGGTCGTTCCGGCTGGAAAGACCGTTGTCATCGAAGGTTTCACTGTAGCTAACGACTTCCAGAATGAGAAGACTGTTGTTGTTGAGCATTCATCTTCATCTACTTTGCCTGGCGGGTTAATAGTGAAGTCTTGCTTGGTTGACTTTCCCAACCAGCGACCCTTCAAGCTTCCAGTCGTCGTTAGTAATGTATCTGAACATGATGTTATCATCCCTGCAGGGTGTAAACTTGCAGACATCGGTACTTACCAGAGCGTCTTGTCCCAACAGCAAGTGAATCAACCAGCCGATGCTGAGTCATCTCAGAAGTCAAACTTGCACTTCAACTTTGGGGATTCGCCTATCCCACCCGATTGGAAAGAGCGCATTGTCGAGAAACTTCATAACATGCCAGAAGTGTTTGCGCAACACGACTTGGATTTTGGGCGAACAGATAAAGTGGCACATCACATTAAGCTTTCGGATGAGACTCCTTTCAAGCAGCGGCCTCGGCCAATACATCCAGCTGATGTTGAAGCTGTTCGCAAGCATATCCAAGAGCTCTTACAAACTGGGGTAATTAGGGAATCTGAGTCACCTTTTTCGTCCCCAATCGTGGTTGTCAAGAAAAAGAACGGTACTGTCAGACTCTGCATTGACTACCGCAAGCTGAACCTGCAGACAATAAAGGATGCATACGCACTTCCCAAGCTTGAAGACACCTTCTCTGCACTTTCAGGTTCTCAGTGGTTTTCGGTCCTCGATTTGAAGTCTGGTTATTACCAGATTGAAGTCGAAGAGAAAGACAAATCCAAGACAGCATTCGTATGCCCGCTTGGGTTTTGGGAGTTCAACAGGATGCCTCAGGGTGTGACAAACGCACCAAGTACCTTTCAAAGGTTAATGGAGAAATGCATGGGCGATATGCATTTGCAGGAAGTCTTGGTTTTCCTAGACGATCTGATCATCTTCTCAAAGACCTTGGAGGAGCATGAATCCCGACTTATGAAAGTTCTTGGTCGTCTGAAGGAGTTTGGTCTAAAACTCTCACCTGAGAAGTGTTCTTTCTTTCAGACATCTGTCCGATATCTCGGACATGTCGTCTCCAGGGACGGGGTTGAAACTGACCCAGAGAAGATTGCTTCTCTCAAAACCTGGCCAGTCCCCCGAAACCTGCGAGAATTGAGGTCATTCTTGGGTTTTGCAGGGTACTACAGGAGGTTTGTGAAGGGTTACTCTGACATCGTGAAGTCCTTGCACGGCCTGACCTCCGGGTACCCACCTCCACGTAAGAAATCCAATTTTAAACCATCAACTGATCAGACTTACCATGACCCAAAGGCACCCTTTGGCGGTCGTTGGACACCTGCTTGTCTGCAGGCATTTAAGCAGGTCATTGAAGCGCTTACCACCGCTCCGGTATTGGGCTTCGCCGATCCTCAAAAGCCGTATGTACTACATACCGATGCTAGCACCAGCGGCCTTGGTGCTGTTCTTTATCAAGAACAAGAAGGTCAGCTCCGGGTCATAGCTTATGCGAGCAGGGGGCTATCGCGGAGTGAGAGCCGGTACCCAGCCCATAAGCTGGAATTCTTGGCACTTAAGTGGTCAGTCGCTGAAAAATTCTGTGACTATCTTTATGGAAATCACTTCACTGTAGTTACTGACAATAACCCATTAACGTATATCTTGACCACTGCAAAACTCGACGCAACGAGTTATAGATGGCTTGCAACCTTGTCTACCTTTTCATTCAAGCTTGTGTACAGACCGGGAAAACAGAACTCAGATGCCGACGGACTGTCGCGCAGACCTCATGGCGAACTGTCAGACGATCCCAAGTCGCAGAAGGAGAGGGAGCGGATCTGTCAGTTCACACGCGACCATCTCTCTGACCCAGACAGTATCGATGCTGTCGACCAAGCTGTTGTTCAAGCCATTTGTGAGAGGCAATTTGTCTACAGTGACAATCTTTATGTTCATGGTGGTGCTACTTTGGTCGAAACTCTTACCACCTCCACAAGAGCTGTACCTGACAGCTATGGGAAAGAGGACCAGCTTGGAGGATTGCCTTTCATCCCTCACTTAACTGAAGTTGAGTTAGCGAGCAAACAAAGGGCTGATCAGTGTTTGAAGCATGTTATTTACCAACTTGAGTGTGGGGAGAAGCCACCTCCCACGCTACGGAGCGAACTCCCAGAACTTCCACTCTTATTGAGAGAGCTACAGCGTCTTGAGCTCCTCAATAATGTGCTTTACCGAAGACGACAAGTCGGCGCCCAGACTTATCAGCTGGTCTTGCCAGCTGAGCTCCGTGACATGGTCTTGGTGAGCTTACATGATCACATGGGACACATGGGTGCTGATCGTACCTTAGATCTTGCCAGAACAAGGTTCTTTTGGCCAAAGATGGCTTTAGATGTTGAAAATAAGGTGAAAACATGTGGCAGATGTGTGCGCCGAAAGGCATTGCCAGAGAAAGCGGCACCGTTGGTCAATATCAACACCACGAGACCTCTTGAGTTACTTTGCATGGATTTCCTTTCTTTGGAACCCGACAGTAGTGGAACAAAAGACATCCTTGTCATCACAGATCACTTTACGAAGTTCGCGGTTGCCATACCAACGCCCAACCAAAAGGCCCGAACTGTGGCGAAGTGTCTGTGGGACAATTTCATTGTACATTACGGGTTCCCGGAAAGACTCCACAGTGATCAGGGACCTGATTTCGAGTCCCACATGATCAAGGAACTTTGCCGAGTAGCTGGCATACATAAGGTGAGGACAACTCCGTACCACCCTCGTGGGAACCCTGTTGAGCGGTTCAATCGCACCTTATTGAACATGCTAGGTACCCTGGGGAATCAAGAGAAGTCTCGGTGGCGTGAGTTTGTAAAACCGCTAGTTCACGCGTACAATTGTACGAGGAACGAGGTGACGGGGTTCACGCCATACGAACTCATGTTCGGCCGCCAGCCTCGCTTACCAGTCGATCTCGCTTTTGGTTTGCCCGTGCAGGGTGGTCAGCACACGTCGCACTCTCAGTATGTTCAGACTCTCAAGTCTCGTCTTCAGGAAAGCTACAAAATGGCAACAACAAATGCTGCAAAAACAGCAAGTCGAAACAAAACAAGATATGACAAGCGTGTAACGGCTTCGGACTTGGATGTTGGAGACAGAGTTCTCATCAGAAATGTCCGCTTACGGGGAAAGCACAAAATTTCTGATAAATGGGAAGCAACTGTCCATGTTGTGGTAAGCAGAGCTGGAACACTCCCAGTGTACACAGTGAAGCCTGAGAACCGTGAAGGTCCTTTAAGGACATTACATAGGGACTTACTACTTCCGTGTGGCTACTTACCGACAGAGGACAGCCATCCTGTCCCACAGTCCGGGAAGCGTAGGCCGTCGACTCGTGCAAATCCTTCCCCAGATGAAACAATCCCCTTGGACGAGGAGGAAGATGAAATGATTCCTATCTACTGGTTCAGGGATCCTTCAAGTGTTCAGGTCCCAACTTTTCAGAACACAGCTCAGTTTAATCCAGGGATATCCCCTGAGCAAGATGCACAATGTCAGATACTTCCACTTGATCATCTTGTTGAGAGTACTCCAAGTGTTCAGCGTGTTGATTATTTACCTGAGATTGACAAACAACCTTTTAGGCTTGACTGTACTACAGACGCCTCTCTGGTACTTGACCAGGCTGATAGTCAGCCAAGTGACATTGCACATTCGACTACTGACATAGCCGCAACGGCTGAACCAATGGGTTTTACTGAAAATGACTGTACTAACACACAATGTGACAAATCTCCAGACGTTCCATGTGACACTGGTGACAATCAGACAGTAGGTACATGTACATCTGATACACAAGAGCAAGAACAGGTTAGTTCTGGTCGACATTCAACTCGGACTAAGGGCCAACCTAATCGACTCACATACACAGAACTAGGTAGCCCATTGTTAGCTATGATGCAGTCGTTTCTTCGTGGCTTATCAACAGTTGTTGAAACTACTTTGAGTGAGAACTTTGTAGGCTCCTCTTCCTCAACTTCCCAGGTAGTAACTACGCAACCCTTGCCATGTCCCGGGACGGGCATGAGCTCAGGGGGGGAGAGTGTAGCCCAGGCTTCATAAGCTGTGAAAAAGTTAAAAGAAGAAAGAGTAAAAGTCCGCTATTACTTTGTATGAATGTGTGAGCGATAGCTGGCATTTATGGGGTTAACTGCGTCGGACAGAGCAGAGAGACGTGCGTCATGACGTCACGGTGAAGCGGCGTTGCAGGTGCGCATAACTGCGTGATAATTAGTGGGAGAGGAGCGAACGCACCGTTCGGTTGCACGATTGAAAAATATAGAGTTAAAGTAGTTAAAAGTATCTAGAAGAAGTTGGAAAACACCGCGAGCTGATTCAACAGTCCACGGTTGATGTTGCCCGCTCGGCGGTGAGTTTAATGTGTCTTTTGAATGTGGGGAGCGTCGAGTGGAGGTGTGTGCGTCAGTGCTAACTTTTCGCTAACGGCTAAATTGAAACCTCGTGCGTTAGCCGCTAGTGTAGCGACCAAGGCGAATTAGCATTGAACTCGAGTCATTGTATGGAAGGAGAGAAAACGGGGGATTCATTATTTAATTCGGACAATTGATGCTGAAAGGCTATTTTGAGTTATTTGAGTTTATTTCATTCACTGGTAAAGTGAGACCTATGTGGATAATATATTTTTGTTGATTGATTTAAATTAATATATAGGTCATATTTATGTTATTATTTATTTTAACTGAAACAATGGCCTGTTGTAATTTACTGAGATGTATGAATGTGGCCTGTTCTACAGGTCAGGTTTTTGTGAAGGAATTGAATTGGTGATGCTCGATGTCGAGGGGACATCAGCGACACCGGTAGTCGACAATAGATAGGAGACCAGCACTGGATAGCCACCAGGCGCCTTCCAGACATCCGCTGGAGATAACAAGATGGCGAGCCGGAACTAAGGAACAGAGTCAACTGAACTACCTCCCAAACCTGCGGTGTGGTAGGAAACACAAAGATCAAAGGGCCCCAACAATATAAACTGAGCTCATAACGAAGAGAAGACCATAAAGACATTTCTTTATATTTCTATTTTATTTTGCGCGCATTTTATTATTTTCCATGTTAAATTGTTGTTATAATTGTTGTTACAATACAGTTTTGAAACTATATTTTGTGTGAGTGTGGTCAATGTTGATGTTCCATCCTGGGCTCCATGAGCGTTAACCTGGAATCCTGGTAACTGGTCCAACTGAATTGAAACCGAAACTCAAATATACCTGTAACCTCATAAGGTAAAGAGGGGTTACACACAGCACAAAGCAGACTGTCTCATTAAATCTGACGGCAAGACCACAATTAAATGTGTGATGGGGTCTTACTATTGAAATAAATTTCACAAAAAATAAAATAAAACAATGACCCAATTTCACATCTCATTTCACATCTCAATCTGCCTGGCTGGCATTTTTAACTTGCACTTAATTAATATGGATACCATACGACAATGTGCCAAAACCTTCACTTAACTTTTAAAATCTCTTGGCTGGTCTGCCACAACTCCCACTCAACTCCCAGGCTCTTCTGCTCACTCTTTAAAATGCAAGAAGAAAACTGCAGCCTCCCTTCTGCCCTCTCTTCTTCACCACCATAACAAACAATGTAGGACCTATTGTGCATATATCATATATATCATATTGAAATATATATATATATATATTAGTGGTGGGCCGTTATATACTCGCGCGAGACTCGCGCGAGTATATATATATATATATATATATATATATATATATATATATATATATATATATATATATATATATATATATTAGTGGTGTGTATATATATATATATATATATATATTAGTGGTGGGCCGTTATATAAATCGCGCGAGACTCTTATCGCGCGATAAAAAAATTATCACCATTAATCTATTCTCAAAGTTGGGTTGGGAGCTGGGTCTATACCGGATTTCCACCAAGGAAGGTAAGCGCCGCGGAACGGCTGCGCTGCGGAACGGCTGCGCTGCGGAACGGCTGCGTCCTCTGCCCGGCGACCCCCCCCCAACACGTTCTCATCCCAACTCGTAATATACCGACGATTTGTCACGCCCCTAGACGTCTGATACTGACGCAAAAGGTTCCCTCCCGTGTCTGTGTGAAACGATCTGGGTTCTCATAAACCCGTTCGCATTGGTAAGAGACGAGCAGAGTCTACAGCGTCCGCTCGGAGAGCAGAGTCTACACAAGGGCGTTATCATCTCTTTAATATTGAGGGGGACGTTGATTGTTGACCGGGGGGGGGGTGCTGGCGGAACATTTTTGTTGCGCGATTGAGCGGGGGGGGGGGGGGGGGGGGAGTGCTGGCGGAACATTTCGGTTGCACGGTTGTTGAGCGGGGGGCTGGCGGAACATTTCGGTTGCGCGGTTGTTGAGCGGGGGGCTGGCGGAACATTTCGGTTGCGCGGTTGTGGGGGGGGGGGGAATATTGGGGGGGACAATCACCACCTATCCGAACCTTGAGGGGGACATGTCCCCCCCGTCCCCCCCCACGAAATACGCCTATAAGTCTACAGCATCCGCAGTCTACTGTGAAACAATTCACTCCAAAAAGGGTTATGGTTAGGGTTAGGGTTAGGGTTAGGGTTATGGTTAGGGTTAGCGTAATCTATCACCATGACCGGGTTATTATTGGAGTGAATGGACGCTGTAGACTCTGCTCGTCTCTTACCACCGCAAACCCCCCCCCATATGGGCATTATTCCTGCCACACATCACCATAATCTACACCATCCTGTTATATGTTTCTCATAAATCATCACATACATTATTTACTTATTTTTATTTGATTTAATCTACATCTTTATTTATTAATGAATGTATTTAATTATCTCTCTTTCTCTCTCTATGCTGTTGTGGCAACCAAATTTCCCCTTTGGGAATTAAGTATTTACTTACTTACTTATTTTCCCAGCGTTATTGAAACAAGAAATTCATTTTGCAGATACGATTTTTTAAAATCTTTCTTCGGGAGCAATCACTGCTATTAGAAATGTGTGGTCTTTTGGCATTTTGACCTCTTTTGTTATTGTTTAGTTGTCATGTTAGCGAATTTAGCGGTCTCACGGTACACAGTCCGCGTGGCGAGAAGTAGCCGCTACCGAAGCTGTTACCATAGCCGTTACCACTGGCAACTGATTACTCACTGGCGTTCCGGTGGCTCCTGGTTTTCCTGAGGGGCCCGGTTCACCTGGTTTGCCCTGTAGTGTGCGAGAGAGCAGCAGAGGAACAGATAAGAGAGAGGGCCCCATATTAGCCCATAGCATGTGTGTGTATGTGTGTGTGACTCACTGATTCCCCTCTTGGACCAATTAGTCCGTCTCCACCGGGAGGGCCCGTGGCTCCCTTTAAAAAAAACACAAACCGACAAAAATGTTACAAGTAGGCCATGTATCCTGCATTACTGCATGTTGAAATAAAAAATACATGTGTCTTAAGGGGTAGTATTAGAGATGTCAAAAAAAACGACAAGACAATGACAATTGACATATAGCATTATGCCAAGTGTTAAAAAATATATAAACACCACAGGAACATGTGTATCCAAAGGAGAAACACATATCATTGAATATTAGTGATCCTAATATATTGTAATGAGCCTAATTTGGAGTAATCACAGTACTGGTACTTCCAATAACTTGGATTGGTTGAACTTACATCCAGTCCAGGTTTTCCATCACGTCCCGTCATTCCAGATTTTCCATCTTCTCCCTTTTTTTTACACAAGAAAATACAAGAATTAAAACGAGAGGAATAACTCAACACAACAACTCACTTTTCATTCACTTCCATCTTTGTCCATCGTCTTGTACTAAGTCACTATTTTTCCATCCTACTCATCCTACTAATCCTACTCATAGTAAACATTAATAATGTGATTGCAACTGATATTAATCAACCTTCATTTTGACCAGATGTCCAGGTAGGGAATTGACACATACACATGTGTGTGTGTGCGTGTGTGTGTGTGCGTGTGCTGAATGGGTCTGTGTGTGTGTATGTGCGCGTGCGTATGTTTGTGTACTGTCTAGGTCTGTGTGTAGGGTGTCTGTGTGTGTGTGTGTGTGTAGTGTCTGGGTGTGTGTGTAGAGAGCCGGGGGGGGGGTGCAGGACAGCCTGCCTCACCGTTACCCAATCTGGGGAGCTAGTCGTAATGAGCCGTGCTATTGGTCACGGCAGGCTGGTGGGAGACTACCTGAGGCTGAGAACCGGCTGAATGAGACACAGAGGAGGATGCAGCGCGGAATGCGGTGCAAAACGTGTAACTGATTTGACATTTAATGTGGAGGGAAGGATGATGTCGTGGTTTTGACATTTTGTTTGAGGTTGCGGGCAGTGATACTCTGGCGTTGTGTTAATGAGTTGCTAATTGTGGCTTCTTAACACACTGACCTTCGATCCTGGGGGTCCGGGTTCTCCTCTATGGCCTTTAAAACCCTGCAGAAGAAAACGGATGAGGTGAAGAAAAGTAAAAAAAAACTCCTGCCTTGCATGGGCAGATTAAACCTACGTTCTGACGTGATATGGTTGGTGTGTGGTGGTCACGCAACCTAAATGGATCTGTGGCTACAATGATGATCATTTGATCGTTATGCCTGCAGATTTTTTGGTCAGATGAGGTTTAAACAACCTTTATAAGATATTGCGTAAACACTGTAAAGAAAATGTGTTTGATTGAGTCTCATCCATATCAGCAACCATTTCTTTCCACTGAGAAGAATGAAAATGACTGCATTCACTGATTCACCCAGTCATTCAATAAATTCATTTACTTTACAATATGAATCATCTTAAGATTGTACTTTGTATCGGTGTACTCTGCATAACCTTGTGGTGGCAGACATTATGGATTGCAAATTGATGAGTCAAAGAAGTCAGAAATAATTTAGATTGAAAAAAAAGGATGGAATTGATCAATCAGATTGATCACATACGGGCATTCCTCTGAGTCCTGTGTTGCCCGGTTGTCCGGGTTCCCCTTGCTTGCCCTGAAATCAAAACACACACGGTTATTATAAGCTGTGCAACATCCTCAACATTCATGCTAACAATATCCTGTTTATTGCATCGTATAAACAGCTGCGTTGCGTTTCCGCTAGTATTAGTACTTACAGACTCCCCGGGTTCACCGGATCTGCCATCTTTTCCCATTTTGCCAGGCTGGCCCTGCACGACAACACACACGTTAGCATTTAGCTTTTAGCATTTGGTAGGCTTCAACCATCCAATCTGCTTGTTTTCTTAAAACGTTTAGATTGGAGATTGACAGTAGAGTGTAGTGTTTTATGTTCACTAGTAAATGTGTATTTCCTACCATCAGCCCAGGAAGACCAGGTGGGCCCTGGATACCCGCGAGCCCCTCTTTACCCTAGCAACAAAAAAGACAAACAAACAACAACAAAGAAACAAACAGAGGTCACTGCCAAGCCGTGACTAATGACCGCGATTAACACTCAGACGTGATGACCTCATTGAACTGCATGCTAGGGCATCAGGTTGGGTACAGTAATGACACATTGGGAATAATAAGATCTGGGATGGATAAAAAATGCAGAGAGTGGAGCCTAACCTTTTCTCCAGGGGCCCCTGGGGGGCCCGAAGAACCAGGCTGCCCGTCGTTACCCTGAAGCAACGACAAACAAAAGGCGTTAGGGTTGAGTGTGTGTATGATAAAACAAATGATGGTATTCAACTAAGAACAGGACACACCAAGCTGCCGATCACCGAAAACTGTTTCAGGCTATAAAACGCGAGGCACACTGCACTGCCTTTCTGTTGAAGCCTAGCAAAAAGTAGAGCAGCACGCTGCACCTTTTTACTGTTGCAAAGCCACCATGGAGCGTCAACATCTAAACCTACGATGACCTTGGGGTGCTTTTTTGATGAGTTGACATTTTTTAACTTGGGGTGCTCTGCCAAAAATGCGAGCGAGGCGCTCAGTAATACAAAAGCCTTCATTTCCATTACACTTACAATTACAAAACAGCTGCCCCCAGCTGTTAAAAAGAGTTCAGTGTGATCGGGCCTTAATGTAGTGATTAATGTCCCTGAATGACTCGACCCACAAGTCTGAGTAAGTTAGAAACCTCAATAGGTCAGTGTTTCTAGCCAGTGTTTTTTCAGAGAGCGTCTCTGAGCCCGACGTTTGATTAAATATTCACTTCAATTAGGTGAAGAAATAATAACATTTTGCTGTGTTATTCAATTCCCAAAGGATTTGTTTGGGATTATGAGCCTAGCCAGCTAGTGTAGTGTCACGGTACAAGTATTGTATAACATCAATCATCCACAATCCACCATGCTTTACATTTAAATGAGTTGTATGAGCCTGAAAATGTAACGTACAGCACTTCCTGGTAAGCCGGCAGAACCAGAGTGGCCGGGGGGGCCAGGGTGTCCCTGTGAAGACACAAAGAAACCTTTTTTAATTGAATTATTGCAAATATATTCCATCCAAGTAATTAAAATGTTCACGCTAGTGGCTCACTAGTATTATTGTATTATTATGAAGAGTGGAGCAACCAATTCGTTTTTTGCTTACTTTCTCCCCTTTGTCTCCATTGGTCCCAGCAGGTCCACGGTCACCTTTTATACCCTGCAACATTTTAGTGACAAAAAAGACAGAAAAAAAGTTTAAATTGTATCCTTAATACAAAACCCTCCCAATAGATGCATTTAAGAGTTGAAAACAAGAGTTTTCAAATGTGCTAGCATGAGCTCCAGCAGTAGAGAGACACATGGTACATCACCGGTGGGTCACTGTCACATTAAAAAACAGTATTCTGAACTTGCCTTGGTCCCATCGACTCCAGGAGGCCCCGGGGGCCCGGACGGACCCACCGAGCCCTGTAGAAACACAACACATCAGTCTCTATCCAGGCAAGACTATCAAGAGTCAAACGTCACGCGACCCTAATCACCCCACACACACACTGCCCATGGTCGAGGCCTGCCTAATGACACACACACAGCTTTGGCCCCACCCCCAATATAATACCTAGGGCTGATTGATGATAAAAGGCTAGCATAGGAACATGCATGCCCAACACACAGAGACAGACAGAGACAGAGACAGACAGAGACAGAGAGAGATAGAGAGAAACAGACAGACAGACAGACAGACAGGGAGAGAGCAGGTAAAGAACTATTTTTCGTGCAAAACAGAAATACAAAGTGAAACAACAGAGGGAACAAGAAACAAGTTTAGCATAAGTAAACATCAGAATCACAGTAAACACCACAAAGTGCTTAACAAGAGAAACAAATGTAGCCTGGCTCCGCCCACCTACGTACTTCCGCTCAAATTTCATTTCACTTCAGTACTAGGTCTGGCGATGCTACTATGTTAGAACGATTTCTTTTCCCCAAAATCTGCGGTCCAATCAGCGAACAGGAGGCGCGGCCTGAGAACAGTGACGTAGAGGTCGTGCGCGAATTTCAGTTATTGAGCGTAAGTACGGAGGCGGGCGCGAAATTACGAATCCCACTATGGCCACGCCAAGCACCGCCCCACCCTGCTCCTGATTGGTTGAGCTGAGTCGAGAGCACAGCTCAACCAATCAGGAGCAGGGTGGGGCGGTGCTTGGCGTGGCCATAGTGGGAAAAACAATATCGCGAGGCGGGCGGAACCAGGCTAATGCTAATGCTCACTGCATCTGCCGTTTGTATACTGCGCGCAACGTGGTTTCTGGCGCATGAAATACGTCACGACCAAACGTTAGCGATTGGTTAAGGCAGATCCAGAGTGGCACTGGGCAGAGCCAATAGGTTTTAAACTTCAACAGCACCCGCCTTCAAGTGAGACATCGTTTGTCTCTACAGCACTGCTAGCATAGACGGATTATGACATATCGGGCCCCTGGGCACGTGGACTCCGCAGGCCCCCCCCCCCCCTTCCAACATAAACACACAAACCCAGAATACACACACACTTATTGGCCATAATAAGTCATTGGCCTATACCTGCAACTCAGCAGGATTTGTAGCACAGGAAAGGCAACCTCACAATAATTATTACAAATAAATGCATCTTTATTTAACCAAAACAGGATAAAAAATATATATAATTTATGCAATTTTTGGCGATTTGAACGAATTTCGAATGCACCGCTTTCAGAGGCGGGATAATGCGCTCTCCGGTTGTGAAACACTTGAACTCCTCTGCTAATCAAAACGGCTTTGGCACACTCACTTTGGTGACAGCTTCAGCCCATACATCCTCATCATTAACATATGTAGGGGGCTGTAGAATTTGCTGTTCCTGCTCTGCCTCTGAAGCTTCATCTTCCTCCAACACTAACTCTGGTACTGGTGGTGGTAGCGGCGCCGGCACGTTAATTTGTTTGCCAGCTCGTTGCTCTTCATCTGCCGTAGCAACAGGCTCCTGAGCTTCTACAGTAGATTGTATGTTTTTTTTTTAAAAAAATTGGGAAATCCGAGGTACATTTTGCAAGGCAGCAGTTTCTCTTGTTTCTTTTTCTTTTTTTAATTTTCGCTTCAACGCTCCACTTAGAGTTCGCCGTTGCTCCATGTTTAAATGACAGTGACTTCTTCGTGACTGACCGGTCTCAAATTCACAAACTGAAATAGTGCCCCCTAGTGAACTTTTTATTAATTTATTGCTGTTTTCGCTTGAATTTTTGTATTTCTCTACTGATTGCTTCGACAATGCAACATTAAAAGTTACTAACAGTGGGGCCCTGGGCCCCACTGTTAGTAACTTGTGGGGCGGCTCAGTCTACTTCAGTTACTAACTTTTTTCGCTTCAACGCTCCACTTAGAGTTCGCCGTTGCTCCATGTTTAAATGACAGTGACTTCTTCGTGACCGGTCTCAAATTCACAAACTGAAATAGTGCCCCCTAGTGATCTTTTTATTAATTTATTTATAGTAGTAATAGGCCTACTATTGATGTTTTCGCTTGAATTTTTGTATTTCTCTACTGATTGCTTCGACAATGCAACATTAAAAGTTACTAACAGTGGGGCCCTGGACCCCACTGTTAGTAACTTGTGGGGCGGCTCAGGGGGGTCCAAGGGCCCCCCTGAGCCCTTGGGCCCCTGGGCATGTGCCCGGTGTGCCCGTGCAGTAATCCACCCATGACTGCTAGACCTTTAGTATGAATGTAATGAGTACCAAGGTCTAGTTAGGACTAGGCTAAAACAAATGATGAATATGATTCTAGTGTTGTGCTACTAACCTGGTAGCCATCTTGACCATTCTTCCCGGGCAGACCGGCGTGTCCCTTATCTCCTGGGACACCGGGCAGGCCGGGGGGGCCGATCGGGCCGGCGGGACAGTCCGAGCACACGTTCTAGAAGACAGACGGGGAGGAGACAACGTGTGTGTGATTAAAAATGGTCCTATGATGGCTGGTGCTGAGGAGACCTGAAGAGGATGGTTGGATAGTGTGTGTGTGTGTGTGTGTGTGTGTGTGTGTGTGTGTGTGTTGATGTGTTACCTTGAGATCCAGTTCAGAGAGGTCTGCTGCCTTCCCCTGTGAGACAATAAACACATTCGCTTAATGACAGCAATAAGAAATACAGTTAGCCACCGCACGACTTGTGTATGTGTATGTGTATGGTATGGTATGGTTCACTGCTGTGGATCGCAAGTATAGGGCTTGTACATTACAATGCAATCATGGGATTTTTTGTTGGCAATACTTGAGAGGACTCAAGAGAGTTGTAGTACTGTAAAATCCTAAATCAAAGTAAATATACCACAACCTAGGCTAATGACAACTTTTCATTAGCCTGTTCAACAGTTTGCCACGTCTCGCATCAGAAACGCAGTGGCAGTTTCAAACACAGCAATGTCTCCCCATAATGACACATCAATTCACGATTAATTACTATACAACAACCAAAAAAAATGACTACCAACATAATAACTAACATTCCAATGCTCCTATGCCTTCAAAATGGAGGCGGTTATTATATATATAGTATATATATATATATATATATATATATATATATATATATATATATATATATATATATATTGTACATCATATATTATAAATATGAATATATTATACTTGTTATACTTTACAACTTGGACGATCCCTTATAATTATCCCCCCATTTAATCATCCTTAAAAATCAATGGAGTTGCCATAGGTTCTATCCTATACTATTGTATTCCACTCTATTCTATTCAGCAATCAGGTGTCTATCAGCCAATCAGGATACTTACAGGTTCACCGGCTGCCCCTTTCTCTCCAGGCCTTCCAGGTACACCCTGCATTTCAGTTGGAGACGGCAAGGCGTGAAATTCAGTTCACTTTCTGAGGTTAATAAAGTGTGCGCTTGCATCAGTAAGCTTCATGGCTGATTTAATGAGACAAAGAAATACTTCTACTTAAAGTGAGACACCAAAAGTCTACCAGTTTCAGATGACCAAGAAATGTCAAAATGCAGAAGGCACCAATCATAACAAATATGGACGTAGCATTAGTGACGTCACCCATTGGTTTATGCATTTGCCTTTTATGGAGCGTCGCCATATTTTGCGACCAGCAATGGAAAGTTTAACAATCCATATTTGGCACCGTGTACAACATTGAGGGTGGAACTTGGATGGCTGCCTCCCACCAGTCTATGCTCAAAACTCATTAATATTTAAATCCTTAATATGTTTTTTATTAAATATAACTGTCAACCAGGACCTTGCAAAATAGATCCTAACACAGTGAGGACAAACTGTATTGGCTTTGTGTTACGACAATGAAATCCCATTTCTTCCCGTTGACTTGAAGAATGGTGATGGCTGGGTCATTCTGCCACTACCTACAGCAAGCCACCTAGAGGCCGTTAGAGGAACTACATGCTAGTCTCTACTGCCCAAGACTCCCCAGACAGACATGTCATGGCTGTGTATGTTAGTGACACTGCTGACTGTACACCAACAAGACATATCAAGGGGGTTCTTACGTTGTGACCTGCAGGTCCCTGGGGACCAGCAGCCCCTGCTTGGCCCCTCAGCCCCTGCAGAAAAACAACACAAATCAACAACAACAAAGATACAATGAAATGTGACGTTTTACAAATACATATGTCAAACTCCTATAGATCATTTAGATAGATTTCAAAATTAGCAACAAGATTTTATAACTTGCTAATAAAATGTATGCACTCACGGTACTGTACCTCGAGTGCATACATTTGGTTAAAAGCAACCACCAAATGGCAAATATATTTATATATAAAGTAAACACAACCAAATTTGCATCATATCAATTGAATGTAATAAAATACATTTATCCAGGCAAATACATGCCTGGATAAATTATAAATTAATAAAGAAATTGTACCGCAGCTCCGGGCTCTCCCCTGAGTCCTGGAGGTCCCTATAGGAGGACACAATTAGAGATCCATCATCGACATTTAGTCACTACAAGGAAATAACAGATTAGAAAAGGAAGATAGGTGAGCAGTGCCAATAAACGCATCCGTACCTGAACTCCGACCTTTCCTTCCCCGGGGGTACCCCTGTCCCCTGGCAAACCGTGTTGACCCGGTGGTCCTGTCTGGCCCTGAGACACAGAGAAAGAGATATAAGTAAGTGTTAATGTACAGCGAACCGGTTATTATTGCGAAATAAACCCAGACAGAAAGGGGTTTATTTCACAATATTGACCGAGTCGCTGTATACATATATATATATATATATATATATATATATATATATATATATATATATATAGAGAGAGAGAGAGAGAGAGAGAGAGAGAGAGAGAGAGAGAGAGAGAGAGAGATCTGCTATTCAGAAATAACAGGCCGTAGAATAAATACATTTAATAAATGCTGATAAATACTTTATACTCTGAGAAAAAGTTGCTTTCCATCACCACATTTGCTCCGATTGCCTCTAGCTCAGATGTGGCGGTTAGGGTCTAATTCTGTGCTGACCCAAGAAACAACACTTTATTGATCATTTATGATATATATATATATATATATATATATATATATATATATATATGAAAAGAGAAGGAAACAAAAATCCAATCTGTCGTTGACATTTTGGTACTCGGTAGTGGAGGAAATATTTAAGCGATGGGGGTGAACAATTTAGCACCATAAATCCAGCAAATGCCCCCTGTCTGGCCTTTCCCTTCCACTGCCCTCAGTATGAAACTCGGTCCTGGCCAGAGCTGGTCATAATCACTGCATTGGTCAAACTGTGACGGCCATAGAAATTGCTTTAGTTTCTTGCTGGGAGGAAATGAATTGTTTCCGCCATCCCTGCCGGAAATAAACGCATTTGTTTGTTTATTTCGGGATGACAAAGAAGGCACCTGTGCATGATACGAACAAAATTCACCTTGAGGCACGACACAAAAGCTTTCTCACATTGAGGCAGACACACACACACACACACACACAGGCTTGCACACAACTACACACGCACAGGACTCTGACGAGACATTACCTTTGGCCCTGGAGGTCCTGTGATCCCCTGCGGTCCGGGCTCCCCCTGTATAATCCCAAATGACAATCAATCACATCACTTGGCATTCAAGCACCAGGCATTAGGCCCTTTGAGAGGAAATCAACTACACTTGGAAGTGAGTGTAGTAATGCAGCGGGGACATGGTCGCTCCTGTGCGTGAGGGTAGTTAAGTGCCATCGCTCCGGGCCAGCACCTGGCTGCCGTGTCAACAACCGCTGCTTTGACTCCAACGGCAGCCGTGTCAGTTGGTTTAATGTGCAGGGCATTCATAATGGCTTTTTCTTTTCGTTTTACGTGTGTGTGTGTGTGTGTGTGTGTGTGTTTATTTTTTTTGTTGGCTGCCATTTCCCGCTTGCGTCGTCAGCATGAGGGCCGTATGTTGAGGGAAGGTTGTTGCGAAATGAAAAGACATGGGGGCCGCGAGAAAAACTAAAAAGCTCAAATGTGCAAACGTCAGGTGGAAGCGGTCGACTGTGGCGTGGTGAGTCTTTTTGCTCACACTGGTTCTGTGTGGAGAAATGGACTCTCAGGCAGGTTCTGTACAGACAAATGGCAAGGGTAATAGATATGCGCAGCAGCACACGTAAACGCGCCACCATGACTTTCAGATCTGAGCACCCTTTTATGCTTAATTAGCTCAGGGGTAGCCAGCCAGCTACGGCCTTAATGTCAGTCAGACGGGTGAGACGTTGATGCGCTGTGTCCTTGTGTTCTTAACAGGCACACAGCATGGCTTGAAGTGAACAAATATACACGTTCATTGGATGTTGATGACAAACAGATGCACACACACAGTATTTACTGTGCAGATCATATTGATGAGGTAGGTCAGCGGGGTCTTACATCTTGGCCGTCTTTGCCCTTTCCAGTGGGTCCTGGAGGGCCGCTGAGACCGGGATCCCCACGGGGGCCTGGGGCTCCCGGTTTGCCTTCTTTACCCCCCTCGCCCTGGATCAACAAGCAGGGACAAAAACAAACTAAGTATTTGCCACCCCCACAAAGAACAGGGAAAAACATCCTTAATTATCAAGGAAGAAACCTTGAGAAGGAACACAGTAGGAGTAGGGGATCCCTCCTTCCAGGGAGGGTCAGGAGTGCAATGGGTGTCATTCAAACAAATTACATTGAGTATTAGCAAAATTAAGGTGGAAACTTATTTTTTTTGTTGGCTGCCATGTGTGTGTGCGCGCGCACATGCACGCACACACAAACACACACACACAGGTCGGTTTAGACCACTGACCTTGTCTCCTCTCTCTCCGACTGGGCCAGGAGGCCCCATGGTCCCTGGGATGCCCTACACATGAACAGACACAGAACCAAGCTGCTACATTCATCAACACAATCAGTCAGATTCAATACACTGTCATGGATCCAGAGTCCTGATGTGCTTGAGTTATTCCAACAGAAGTCCTCTAAATGTGTGTCAGGACAACACATGGTTAAACCCACCATCAGGAATGGGACAATTTGGACTGCAACTAACGATTATTTTCAGATTCAATTAATCTAATGATAATGTTGTTAGATTAATCATTTAGTCTAGAATGTGTCATAAATAATAGCAAATGCCATCACAAGTTACCAAGTGATAAATTTGCTTGCGTTATCTGACAAACTGCCCCCCAAAAAAGTGAAGTATTCATTATAATGATACATGAACCACATATTTGAATTGCTGAAGCATTAACTAGTAAATGTTTAGTATTTGTACTTGATAAATGACCTAAATGGTCAATCGATTATAAAAATTTGATTCGATTAACAACGTACCACATTTCCGGGTAGTCCACGAGAACCTTGGGTACCAGCTAGTCCGGGTGGGCCCTGGTGTGGGGAGAAGTCACAACTCTTTACAACTTTTACAGGCATCCTTAAGCACGTACACGTTACGTATGCAGCATCTTGTTATTCAGCACTCATTTGGTGTGAGGCATAAATCAGATATCTTACAGGGTCTCCAACGCGTCCAGTCGCTCCTGGAATTCCACTGTCTCCCTTTGTACCCTGGTTTGGACAGAGGAAATGAATGTCACGTGACCATGAAACCCTCTACTTTTTAGCTGTCAATATCCATATGCACTATGATGAGATCAATAAACAGATCTTTTGTGGTAAAAAAATAATTGGTATATTGCTAAACTTGTAGTTGACAAAAAACTGATGACAGCGATAATCATAATAATAATACAAATAATCATTATATCAATATTAAACATACTTTAAATAATAAAATGAAATACTGACAGAAAAGTAAAAGAGTGGCTGATGGTTAATATGTATACCTGAGCACCAGGCAGTCCCCTGAAGCCTTGCTCTCCAGGTAAACCTCTCAGGCCCTTAGGAAGACGGCAGGTGGGAAAATACAGTCACAGTATGGAAACACAGTATAGGGCTTGTACATCAGAATGCATCATGGGATTTATTGTTGGCGATAGTACCGTACCCTAGGCTAAGAGAAACTCGCATGAGAAACGCTGTGGCAGTTTCAAACACAATATCCCCCCCATAATGACAAATCATTTCACGATTCATTATTAACAATGACCAAAATAACATTACTACCAACATAATAACTTACATTCCAATGCTCCTATTAAATTAAGAGATTCCTATGCATTGTCGTACGCATGTACTATGATGAACGACAAACCCATCTAGCATCAGAATGCATTACTCAGGTTTGCTCAGGTTGTATATAAGTTGTGTGTTTGATTGATTGTGGTGATAGTGTGTGTGTGTGTGTGTGTGTGTGTGTGTGTGTGTGTGTGTGTGTGTGTGTGTGTGTGTGTATGTGCGTGCATGGCTATTTTTAAGCTGGGAGATTGATGCAGTTGCCGCAAAATTGAGTATGATTGTGAACAGCGTTTTGTATAAAAGTAATTTTGCACAAAGCAGACATCAACTCCCTTGGGGGTGGACACAATTGAATCCCGAATAAAAATAAGAAAAAACAAAATTCTGCTGGTTAAAATGGTGTGTGTGTGTGCGTGTGTGTGCATGTTGGGACTGGTAAACAGGCCGGTATTTTCGTTTTGTTAGGTTGTCTGTGAATACCATTGGCACATCAATTTTGTTGTAAAGTAGGTGTGGTGCAATGTTAGCCAGATTCAAACTAAATCTCTACTGACATCTAGTGGACATCAAGCATATTGCTTATTATGCATTAACATGCCAAAACAAAGACAAATTAAAACAGACAAAACTCATAGTAATATAATAAATGAATAAATCAAACATCAAGTCACCGTTTCTCCTTGTTTCCCTTGATCGCCCTTCTCTCCTTTCACTCCAGGGTTTCCCTGTGGAACAAAATGATTAATTTCCTTTTTTTATCCATGTCATATGGACCAATTGTCTTTCCACAAATTTAATTTAGGAGTAAACTTTTTTTTTACATTTCAATAAAAATAGCCCTTACCGGTTCACCTGGCTCCGGGATAACTTCAGCCACCTGCATGTATAAAAACAGAATACATAACATCATTACGGACCACTGTTATTATTAGAACCAAGGACAGCATCACACCGTTGTGATTGCAGTCTGCCCTATATTTCCTGGTAATGCGCCATTGCGCGGCCCATGCTCATTTCCATGTTTAAAAAAAGCCTCAGGTTCCACTCACGTTGCCCGGTATGCCTGGAGGCCCCCTGCCACCGACTTCACCCTGGGGAGAAATACGTTGTTCTGTCAATGTCCACGCAAATAAAGTTACCCTAGAATACACCCTTTCCACAGAGGAGTCAGTGTAGGACAAACACAGGTGGATAACACTAATTATGGGTCTGCTGGTTTTATATCCCAGGGAGCCCTGGGATATAAAACCAGCAGACCCATAATTAGTGTTATGAGTGACACCTTTTCAAACACAACAATGTGTTTGAAACATATTGACAAATCATTTCACAATTTAGTACTAAACAATGACAAAAAACTATTGCTGCCAACATCATAACATCATTCCAATGCTCATATGCTTCCAAAATGCAGGTGGTCATTGCGATGTGACGTTGCGATGTACAAGCCTGATAGCTGATGCTACATGGGAGAGATGCTGCAATGCATAGTGGTTGATAGACCAAGACAATGCAAGATATAGCATTTAGCAACACGCTTATCAGCTGTAATGGTAAATGCAGCTCAAATAGATATAGTTAAGTGGGATTGATACGAACATACATGGTATATAACTGGCATATACAATTGATACTCAAAAAAAATGTACATTCAAATTTCATAATGAAATCACAATAAGTGTATACAATTTAGCAATTATTCGCAATATCCTTTTTACACAACTAGGTAACTTGTAAACTGGTGCCTTTGAAGTTTGGAGAAGGTTGTAGATGTATTTATATTTACCTTGTCGCCCTTTTCACCTTTAGGCCCAAGTCCTCCATCCTTTCCTCGTTCTCCCTACAAAATGGGACACAGTCCATATCAGAATACATCATGTTAAGACCATAATGACTCTACTGGGGAAACATAACTGTCATCGCGGGACCTACCGCAACTCCTCTGTTTCCACTCGGCCCCTCCGCACCGGCCTGTCCACGTAAACCGGCCTCTCCCTGTCGCAAACAAAGATGAGGTTGTGTTCAGGTACAGTATGTGTGGTGGATTATGGGAACGACATGGCAACAAACAACATTAAAAACAGAAAAATAATTAATACAAACTCACTCTCTCCCCTGGGGGTCCTCTGGGACCGGGAGGTCCCTCGTTGCCCTGAGAAAGGAGACGTCATGGTAGAGAATGACACTAATGCCGGGATCAGACTACACAAATTCAGCCCTTGACATGGTAACAATTGTGAAAGACAAAAATGTTGTATAGTCTGATCCTGGCATAAGACAGTCCTTTACTTTTCCATTGTTTTTGAAAATGCTATAATTTTAATAGTGATACGCTACTAGATTAGTAAAATAGATGTATTGTAATGTAGTTAATTAAGTCTGCAATATCAATATGATTTCAACAACAGGTGGTGTGTTTGTAGAGTACCTTGGGTCCTCCTTTGCCAGGGAAGCCATCTGTACCACGCTCTCCCCTGGGCCCCTTTAGAGAAACAATAAGTCAAATGTCAGAAAGCTATGTAGGCCTGTATGTAGGCAAGAAAGACATACTTTACCAGTGATTTGCCAAGAAAAGGTAAATCAAATGTCCCATATATAAAAACAAACAAAACAAAACACTGACAGACAAAACACATTGGCTTGTGGCAGTTTTTCTTTCTTTGTCTTTTCACACTTCGACCCAAATAAACAATCAGTCACCGAAAATGTAATTTGTTTTCCTGTTCACAGTAGGCAGGCTTTAGCACAGCAGGAAGTCGTTCTGCTATGTAGCTAGTAGACCACAGCGGAACCTGAGCTACAGTAAGGGGTGTGTGTGTGTGTGTGTGTGTGTGTGTGTGTGTGTGTGTGTGTGTGTGTGTGTGTGTGTGTGTGTGTGTGTGTGTGTGTGTATATGTGTGTGTGTGTATGGTGCTGACCGTGGCTCCATCGTTTCCTGGAAGGCCATCCAAACCATCCTTTCCAGGAAGACCCTTTTGAGAGAAAAAAGAAAACAACAATCACAAGATGGGAGTGGAATGGGGCGACATGGACGGAGAAGTAAAAGATGACTCTGCAGCCATTTATGGAGACCCCTTTTTGAAAGTGTTTCACTTACGGCTTTTCCCGACTCTCCAGGTTTGCCCGAGAATCCAATTTCACCAGGAAGACCCTTTCGATAAAAAAAACAAAACATAAAATGGCACAAAAAATCATCTGTGTCCATACTTTACTATTGATGTGATATATTTGTCTTGTGTGGGTGATGATGTCACTCACAGGGGGTCCGGTGTGTCCTTGTAATCCTGGTGGCCCAGAAGGACCCGACTGACCCTGGTGGGGGAGAGAGAGAGAGAGACAGAGAGAGAACAACACAGAATAATAATTGATACATTCTAAATGAGTCACTAAATCATTAATTCGCCGGCTGAAGAGACCCGTCTCGATCCATCATCACATCTCCAGCAGAATGGCCCAGGAGCGTGAAATTGCCGGCCTACTAGACTGAATCTAACGCGGTAATTCTACCCTCTGGCAGTGTGTCTGTCAGCATCTGCTCTCTGCCGATCCACAAGATGAATAAAAAAAGATTTGCATGTCTTATTATGATATGGCGTTAAAAGGTTATGCCAGGGTTAGAACATATGGTGGAAGTAATGGTAATACTGGAAGCGGTTCGTTTTTGGTGCAACTTTATTGCATTTCAGAACTTAAACCAGTGGCTGCTTGTGTCCACTAGAGAGTGGCATTGTGATTTAAAGACCATCATAAAGGCTCTTTATTACTTGATGTTTTGTTATGGAAATGTCTTAAACGTTTCCATTGCTATAATCCTGCTGCAGTCAACATTTCATGCAATGATATTTGCCACTTTTCAATTGAGTTAGAGATAGAAGACACACACATTACACTTTAGTGACAAGAAACAACTATCCCGCACCAATACAGGATGCAATGTGATATATATACGAGGAACAGTTACTATGGCAACCACACTTTAGTTATGCTGCTGCGGCGACATAAACACACACAAACAGTCTGTGGAAAGCCTACAAGGCAGACAGTTATACGACATGTGGCTTCTAAAGACATATAGATAGACATGATAATGAGTGGTTGCTGCCGTTGACCAGCAGAAGGAGATTGATACAGACATGCGCTGACATCATGAAGGCAAATTGCATGAAAACATCGGTTGAAGCGAAACAAACACACTTGCCAAATTCCTACAGTTCAGCTTCAGCTCACATAATGCCAAGGAGTACCGTATGGCTCACATTTCTTGTGTTTTTGCCATGTGACTAGGTTACTAGGTCAGCCATGATCCAGCCACCATTGTTTTTGTCTATGAGGATGTATTTAAATTAAATAGTTTGTTTTCAAACTATTTTTAGATGGGGTTAGGTGATGTCTATGCAAATCGCAATGAACTAAGACAAATGCTAAAATACATCTAAACAAATATTACCTAGCAAACAAACTAAAGAAAAACAGCAAAGCCATTATTCTTGAACCGTAAGTACATTGTGAACACATCTTATCACAGTTCATAAACCTATGGATTTGTGTACATCTTAAACCTGCACTATGTAACTTATCCACTGCAACTATTTACTCCATTAAAAAATATCTGAACTAGAAAGTTTCTCAAGAATAAAACGTGCCTATAAGTCGTTTTTATTTTGATCCACTTTGCCGCCCCCCAAACATGGGAAAATCTCATGACAAGTGTAGCTACAATTCAACCCACTAGAGGTTGCTAATGGGAAACTTACATAGTGCAGGCTTACATTATTATGAATTTTAAACAGTTCTTACAGCTGATCCCGGGAGGCCATCAACACCTGGTAATCCACTTTCACCTTTCTTTCCCTAAAACGCCAGACACAACAACAAGTTATTTTTTAGTACTATTTGTGCAATAAGTGATACATGTAAACAGTGACCATCACAGAGAACACCATGTTCACGTCTGAATTTGTCTTCACATGTTAATGAAAACTTGCTCATTAATCAAGGAAAAAGGAGCATCAACAATACAACATTTTTTAGCTGGTATTCTTGAGCTCCTGGTTACATCTGTAAAATGCATCTCCTTTTAAATTTGTTCTGCTTGCCTACTCCTTTTGTTTTTTGTCTCATATCTTTCGTTTTCTTTCTTCTTTTTAAGTGATATGAACATTGAAGTTTATGTGTAAATAAATAAATACAACCACCCTGGCCTCCAGGGGGAGCTATCCTCCAGAGTATGAAGTGTGTGAGAAGAGGCACAAAGCACAGAGAACATGTGTGGGGATGAGGTCAAAGTCAATCAGGCATGCACACAAAAACCAACCACAGACAAACAAATCAAACACTTCAACACCATGTTGCCTTCCCAGCTAATATTGCTGGTGTGATGTTGATTGCTCCCCATTAAGAGTGTGTGTAAGGGGGTTAGCAATCAAGCTACGTTAATTACACACCACCATGCGTCTGGAAACAGCAGGGATCGTTTCTACTGCTACTACTGCTGCTGCTAAAGAGAGAGTAGTAGCGTTCAAGCAAGGACATAAACCCTGCAGTTCTCAAGAGAGATCTCCTAATTCTTAAGAATATTACAAATATAAAGTTATATTAATTCTTAGAAATATGTTTTTCACTCTCTATAATCTATAAATGATGCTGCTGGAAAAAAATTAAATTCAGTAAACTTTGCCGATAGCATTTTACAATACAGAATGTAAGAGAAACAATATCTAGAAAATGAGAGTTCAATAGGGTTTATGGCACCCATGTGGCATTTTTATTTAAATGTTTGTGCTTATGTTGAAGCAAGCCCAGCCCTGCCCTTGGTCTTGGCCTCAGTCTTGTGTTGCTCTCAGAATTCAAATGGGCAGCACAGCAATTTCCTTTCTTACCCGTTGCCCGAATTCTCCAGGTTCACCTGGAAACCCTTGCATACCAGGTGGCCCCTGGAAAAAAACCCAGCATCAACAACACAAAACAGAAAGCTGAGTTCATACAGCACAACACAGACCCTTTGGTTTCATTCTAGAAACTGCTGCCGCACGCTACCTGTCCCCAAACAGGTGGTTTTATTCACAAAACCAAACAGCACAATGTATTCTCCAGAAGGCAGACAGCAGGAAATATAATATGTTTGGAAAGGAAATATTATATTCTTACAGGTGGCCCCACTGGTCCGTTGGCCCCTGGGGGCCCCGGGGGTCCGGCAACTCCCTAGGAAAAGGTCAAATCCATAGGCTTACACATAATCTCTCCAAGAGTTAAAGCATCATATTCTCCAACAGAATAGAAATGGTTGTCTTCTTATTTTAGAGAATAATGAGACTCCATACACCGGTGAAGGATGTACCACATAGTCATTTCGTAATATAATGTATGCTAATTATGTTGACTTACTTGTTCGCCCTTCAAGCCCTCCTTTTGTACCTAAAAAGACAAATGCATCGGCATATGTTTTGTGAAGCTGTACCTCCATAAGCCTGTGGATCTGTATAGCCTGTGGATTGTCGCATGATAACCTTTCTACAGTCTAAATATGGCACTCACCACATCCCCTGGTAATCCAGCGGGGCCCCTCTCTCCCTGCGAGAAGGTCCACACAGCAAGAGGTTAGGAGAATAACAACATAGAGAGAGCTGAGCCATTGGAAACAAGTCATGTTACTTAAAACAGGTTAACACAATTTGTGAATAGTTTCTTCGAAGTGCCTAATGCAGACCGTAAAGTAGGCAGTAGGAACACTGCGTTTGTACTTGTGTGTGTGTGTAGTACGTGTGCACACAGACATTCAAGTAGGCCCTGCCGCGCGGTTTGCGTGCGTGCTGTGGGGGTGGCGTGATGCATGTGTGCAACAAAAAAAAAGAAAAGAGTCTTGGGTGCCACATGCATGTGCCCAGCGAGCTGGAACAGTCTTCAAAGTGGGTAATTACAGACAGACAAATGAAGTCAGCAGCGTTTGTCTGTGGAGCGCGGGGGCTGACTTTGATGGAAGACCGGGAGCGTCGGAGGAATGTCTGGGAAGCCGAGACAGCAGCCGAGAGCCTGGGAAGCTTACGGCTGCACTGTTGCTGTCAGTGGGGGATTTACGCTCCCAACGTTTTAGTGGTTTCCCCCCTGCAGCCCTATCTTCTTCTTTTAATTGTTTCAGAAGTGTGTGCAAAGGCGTTTTCTTTCCTTTTTTCGGGGGGGGGGGCATTGTGTGGTTGAAGCGGGGGGTGGGGGGGAGGAGCCGTACCTTATCTCCCTTGGTTCCACTGGTACCAGGTGCGCCCACCATGCCCCGCAAGCCCTGATTGACAAAATGTCACATGTCACACCTCATCGCCTGTAGTTGGATACACGTAAATAAACTTTGCATACAATACTTACGTCTTTCCCAGAAACACCAGGTTTTCCCGCAAATCCAGCCACACCTGCTTCTCCCTAAAATAAAAACGGTAATATGCGTAAAATTACATAAGGATAAACAAACAGAACAATGTAAGGAAGTAAACAAAAGGAATATAATTATGGCCTTGATTAATTATGGCCAATAATGTCTGTTTAGAAATGGGCAATTTTGGTAGCCAACAGCAATGAATATGTGGCTTATGTGTGGCTTAAAACTGACTTTTAAGAATAAATGTTGCCTAGACAGTAATGTAATCTCCACATGGGCTAACTGACTGACAGACTGACTGACTGTCAGCTTAACTCAACAAGTCATGCTTCTAGAACTGAACTATGTTTTTGCAGTGCAAAATACAGCCATATGGCCCAAAACCATTCAAACCTTTCCAGAACTTAACACATTGTATTATATATATTGAAATAAAGGTAATTTCCAGCCATATAATAATGAGGAAAACGTTGGCTGTACCGAACCGAGTACGCTGAGGGCTATACGCTGAGGTATTATGCGCTAAATTAAACAGAGCTGCTGTAGAGCTAACTTATCAGCACTCAGTGAGCAGTCAGTGAAATGCAGAGGCTGGTACATAGAGGCAGAGGAGGTTGCTCATCCTCTATTTTTGAGAGGCAAGAGGGAGATCAAAATATGAAAAAGAGTAAAAAAGTATCATTTATAAAATAATTTTTCTCTCTTCTTTGGAAAAAAGCCATTACTGAAACTCTGATTAAAATGCTTCAACAGCAACACCTGCAGGGCAGGCAAGAGGGGAAAGGGCAGTCTGTGTGAAGTGGTGGTTGTGGGCAGAGGAGGACGTGCTCCTGCTGTCCTCCTTAAGGTGGGATCTCTTATATTTATTGAACGTTTTTTTCATGCTAATTTGTTGTTGGCCAAAACACGTAAAACGATGCTCCAACGCAGGACATTGTTCCTAACCAATCAACAACCAGAATGCAATATTGACATGATAATTTCCAAATTTCATCTTCAATTCTCTACCACTATATTGTATGTGAGCGTGACAAACTGGTTAATACATTTAATACATTTTGTTCTCAAATGAGTGATGGTATGATCATATGAATGCTAATTTTGTATAAGCAAAATAGTCTGCAATTGTCACTAGTCACACAAAAAACACGTTTGCCAACCCTACAAATGACTTGTATGACTTGTACGTGTGTGTGTGTGTTCTTTGTGAACTTTTACGCAATACATCGTGGGATCATCCAGAATGTTGACTACTTGTTCAAAACATTATTTATTACAAAAATTATTACATTTTGTATTTATTTGATGAATAAATGCTCTGTATACAAAACAAAAGATGCCTCCTGTCCTCCCCAATGTCTAAAGTCACCAGCCACACACTTGCAATGGCATGGGAAATGGGGGGGGGGGGGTGTTAGCCACAGGTCCTCTAGCCTGTCCTGAATGAACAGCATTATAGGCCAAACCGCCCCCGCAGGTTCCCCGACAGGAAGTTTGGTGAGTCAATCAAGGAAGCCACATCTGTTCACACCATTACCCCCCCCCCCCCCCCCGCCACACACACACACACACTCTGGGAATGAGTGAAGCTCCGGTCTGCAGGGTTTCTGGAAGGTCCTACCACCGCCATAAACACTACTAACCATGGAGCCTCTTGTGATGTGGTCCACATCTAGTGGCCTGGTATCATGAGGAGCAGGGGGGGGGGGGGGGGGTATTGACTTTGACTTAGGGGGTATCGACCATCTGAGATCTTATGTCTCAAATGTGAGAGATCACACAACTCACTCAAGGACAGCTGTTGTTGAATGATGCTACTTTAGAGTCTAGTGTTGCGTTTTTATTTACCTTTTTGTATCACTTTGTCGAGTCATCTCTGTGGAGTTTATTACGCACCGTAACGTCTAATCAAACATTTTGCACTACCACTAGTACCACAAAAAGACACATCTCCAAGCCTTGTGTTCGGATTCCCACCACTACTCTGCACTCTGGACAGTTGTGTTTTGAAACTAGGTCACGCAGCACATGGAATTTGTTGTTGTAAAACATTTTATTGTATGCCTTGCAAGTTGTTTTGGATAAAGGGTGTGCGGTGTGTTACAAAGTGTTACCAGTAAGAAAAGCATTGAGAATCAGCTAAAATAAAATAAAAACGGACTACCAAAATCTTCAAGCTACAATACCCCCTTTCTTTACTCGAGGTGACGGTGTGAATGTGTACCTTGGTCCCAGGAGTTCCCCGTTCTCCTTTGAATCCTGCTTCTCCCTAGGATAGAAGAACACAGCAATGTGACATCAGCGTATTAAGTGACTAGAAACAGAGGCATTTCATTCAAATACAACCATGAATACTCACACTGACACCTTTAAGTCCAGGCACACCAGGTATTCCTGCATCCCCTTGAATTCCCTAAACAACAACAAAAAAAACATAGATTTGTATAAAATAGTGTTCAGGTTGTTGCACAAGAAGCAAAAGAAGCAGTACCAAAACAGTTTCTAATGTTAATGACATGGGCTAGCAGACTAATAGAAGAGAAAAATAAAGATTGTACACCAAAACAGAAACGGCAGCTGCAGTGACCGTATATACCAACCTGGTAGAGCCACGACCCCGGGCTGACCTTTGACCACAAATCACACTCTCTCCAGTTTTATCCCCAGCATAAATTACTAAAACTCATACTTTTCATTATTTCATCATATTAAGGGAAAGTTCAACCATAAGTGAAAGCTTCACTCTCACATAAGCAATGTTTCCCATCTTTAATCACAAGAGGGACCTCTCTTCTCTTCATCACGTCTGTACTCAGTCATTACTATTCAGGGGGAGGTAACAGAAGAATGTCACAGCTGATTGGCCAGCATGTTATCCACACTCCTCCTCCTCTTTCTCTCAATTCTCACCTTGACCAGCTTTGGCTTTCTCTAGGGGAAGTAGAGTGGATCCAACTTGCTCCTTTGTTCTATTCATGCATTTTATTTATTTTAATTGTATTATGTTAGTTTATTTACAGGGGCAATGGACAGTCATTGGCTGTCCCAGAGTTAGCTAGATAGCTAAATTTCATCAGCAGTCCCATGGCAGGTAAGTCCTTTATTTAGCTCATTTATTTAGAAACGTTCTCCATAAGCACAAACAAACAGTAAAAAACTAACAAAAAAACAAGAAAAAAAAGTTTGCCTTTCCGATGGTATACGCGTAATAATAAAAATTGTGTTATGTTCAGCGTTTCGTTTGAAATCCTGCAAATGTTTATGCTAGCCGGTGAACAGAGGAGGGGGAAGAGGAGGAGAGAAGGGCGTGTCGACTCACCTTGAGCCCAGCCTTCCCTGGCAGTCCTGATCCACCAGGCGCTCCACCTTCACCCTGTTGGGATAGAGTAGAGACGGTATGATGCAGGGAAACATATGGAGGTATCACCTTTATTATTAGTTTATTATTATGTTTATAAGCAGCATCCATATTTATTGTCATGCCCTTTTATGTCCAAGGGCTCCGGTAGTAGACTAGTAGTGTGGTATCTTCACTAGTTTAGTGCCCTGGTACATGGAGTAGCAGAACCATAACGAGTGTTATGAGCAACACATGTTAGTCTCCTACGATGACACCTCTGAGAAAAGGAGAGAGCAATTGTTTTCAACCACCGGGCCGCGAAACCGGTACCGGGCCATGGACCATTGGCCACCGGGCTGCAGAGATTTAGAAATGAAGCAAACGTTTTTTGTTTTTTTTTTACTTCCATAAAACTCAAATATGTTCTATTAATAATTTTTACTGTTTATTTGTATATTACCAAATGAAATTTAACAGCACAACTGGGTGTCATTAACCCAACTATAGTTAGCCCAAATTAAGTATGCTTGCACTGCGCGCCCTTAGTCGCCTAAAACACATATGTCTAAATAATATGGATCAGAGCTTAGGGAATGTAATAAGTGCTCTCTGTTGTGGTGGATAGATGCGTTATACATAACTAAGATAACAATGGCAAGGAAAAATACTTTGATAGAGTTTGATAGATTTGTTTGATTAGTTAGTTTGACTTAGCACAATAATTAAACGTGTGATGCTGTTTTAACTGTTTGAGAACTATGAGACTGTTACTGTCCATTAAATAAAACTGTTTATAACACGTTTTATTCTTAATAATGGTCCTACAGTTGCTGTGTTTACTAGATTAGATGAGGCAGGCCTATAACGATGGCCATTAACCCCCCCCCCCCCCCATACCATACCATTTGCCACAATAACAAAAAGGTTGAGGAGCCCTGGTCTAGAGTTTCATAAACATACATAATAAACAATAACCCCAATGAAATGATTCAACGTCTGAAAGGTGACTCCTCACTCTTTCTCCTTTGTCTCCCTGCAAGCCATCGATTCCTGGAATCCCACCAGTTCCCTGTTTAAAAAAAAAAAGAAAAAAGGTTAGAACAGACATCTTGACAATCAAACACACACATACTGTACACATCAACTGTATGGACGGATATCTCCATATCCACATGCCAGAGGTTCCAGCGCACCTTCTCTCCTTTCCGTCCATCGCCACCTGTTAACCCTATGCTGCCCGAGTCGCCCTGCAAACCGAGAGAGGAAAGGGGGTTAATTACAGACGTCGATACAGCATTGGGTCACACGGGCATGCGGTGAGGGCGGGAATCCCCATGGTGACGGGATGCTGTTGAGAACACAAAGCTCTGGTTGCGACAGATAATAGGATTTAGTATACAATCGTCGGGGGGGGGGGGGGGGGGGGGGGGGTATTTAAAGACATTTGAGGAATGGGATTAGATTAAGATTACAAAAAAATGTTAAATGAAAGATGACTCCATCATGACTTTGGGGATAAAAAGGTAATGTTAGAAACTCACGACACGCTAAAGTTAACGGCTTACGTGTCAACATGTTAATGGAACAGGAGTGACACGCAAACGCATCATGCAGGCACACACAGAAAAGCGACACCACACACCAGACTAACAATCGATACACAAACAACACTTTTGAGCAATGGCTTCCCAGCCAAAATATGCTAACACAGCTGTCATGGCAGTGGTTGACCAAAGCGTGGTCTGAGCATTGTCAACTCAACGCCTACATTTAACCTAGATGACCCAAACTCTTACGCAACAATGGGCTGCCCATTGTCTGTTAAACATTGTTGGTTGTTCGTATGCTTTTTTCTTCTTCTTTATTTACTGATGTCACCTTCTGTGGCCAGGAACCTCCAGGAATGTGAAAGTTGGCACGAATAGAAAAGTAATGGCTACTTAATGACATAGCAACTATGAAGGTTTCGCTCACCGCAAAAGGCTTCATAAACTACTTAAAGAGGCAGAAGGTTGCCCTTTAATTATTCTGGGGGAGGTATTATATAATTTTAAAACTACTTCAGCCCTTTCATCACCCAGATTAGGGAAGGGCCCTTGTTTTATGGGTATCCTTTAATGAAGAGCCCTTATTCACAAACAAAACAGAAATGCAACAAGCAGCATGATGCCCTGTGGTAGGCAGTGGAAGATGCAATTAGAGGCAATCAGAGTTGGATGAATTCACTTTCATGCCATGAAACTCCCTGCCACACATAGCTATATATAACCGCAACACAAATGTCCACTTTAAAAAGTGATAGCCCCGTCTGGCGAGGAGAAAAGGATCAAGTGTATGGTAAGACAGAACTGTGCCATGCACGTCAACTGCATTCATCTTTGAATAAATGCAGGAATTTATTAGTTTCTAATTTTTTAGCGATACACAGAAAATAGTTAAGTGGCCATGACTGGTCAAAATCTAGACTTGATTGTTGTGATGCCACAACACACAACACTAAACTAAAAACAGAATTATAAATACCATTTTCTGATTCGCTCTAACAAAACATCACTAGCAAGCAAGGCGGAGGCCCTTTTAGTTTCCAGACAACTTGTGGGAATGGTTTAAGTGGCCCTTCTCCGGCCCGCTTGCACAGTACTACATGCCAATAATTTTTCCCTGTAGGAATAAATTAAACGCAGAGCCTGTGATTTATTTTGTATTTTTCTTATAATGGGTTGGGTGGGCATTCGTGTGGTCTTACCATCTGTGGTTACCTGTCCTGTAATTCACACAATGATATAGCCGTTAACCTTTATTTTCCCATAGCCACTTTCTCTGAGTACAAGGAGGAAACGGGATACATTATTGGCCTGCAAGGGTCACTGTTTGTCCAACTACTTAAATCCTTTCAATTGGAAAATTATCTTAAAAACGACCCATACTTCTCTCTATAGAGTAGAGTTTCTTGCTTATTGTTACATCTGCTCTGGTCTTCTTGGTATAAAGAGCAAACTGGAGAAGAATCCGGATAGCATAAGACACTGGACACTATCAAAGAAGTAGACTGGGAGTTTATAGACAAGCTGTCTTTGAAGTGTACATGCTGCCATCTAGTGGCCAGAAATCAATGAATGCAGCTTTAGGCTCATTAATTGAGTTCTTGCCTCCAACATTGGAGAAACAAGCAGATGCATGCAATTTATTTGCATGAGGAGGTGAAGTGCATGCGTAGATGGACCTATGTGGTGTCCTTTCAACAGGCAACAGCTGTTCTTACCTTCTCACCTCTGTCACCCTTGACAGAAATTACTTTGCCCTGCAAATAATTAATCAACATGGATCAATTATTATCGAGGCGGAAAGAAAAGCCAGAGAGTATATGTAGAGTATAATAGAGTAATGGCATGCAATTGGACAATATAAAAATAGCCCTTTACAAATCATACCTAAAAAGGACCAAATTACAGCAACTATAGCAACATTATTTTCCCAGGATTGCCCATAAAATGAAATTAATCTTTATCAATAGAGAAGGCACACATTAGGTTATTTCATACAGTTTCTCCTTTTTGTCCTCTGAAGCCATTGGGTCCCATGGCGCCCTGAAGGCCAGTGTCTCCCTGTAAAGGTATAGGCATGTGGTACAGTGAGAGAGAGCCCCAAGTAGCCCCAACACATAGGCACTAGGGTCCGGGAATTTGTTCATATTTTGTCTCACACAAAATATTACTTATAATGAGTGGTAGAAGACCTTTTCACCCTTGGTACCTGGAACGCCAGGTTCGCCTGCTGGCCCCTGATGGAAAATTAAAAAAGAATACAGAGAAGTTCCTCGGAAATCATTTTCAAGACATTTTCGCCAACGTGCGTCAATGTATGTGACAGAAAGAGAGAGAAACAAAGAAAAAAGCTGATTAAGAGTATAGTAAAACCAAACAATTGAAAAAACGGACCCAAGGAAAAGGAGGAAAGGAGGACAGAAAGTGAGAGACAGAGTTCGACCAACCCTACCTCTTCCCCAGGGGGGCAGGAACAGTTGACTGCAGGTCCTCTTTTCTGCTCTCCAACTGTGGGGGCCGGGGTGGGGATCTGCACCGGGGGTGGCTCTGTAACAACTTTCTTCGGGCACTGAAATTTAAATTACAAAGAATCTCCCAAAGTCAACATACTGTAGAACATGACTTGTATAACAAAAATGATATGGTTGTGGATGAAGCCAGGACCTCTACAGCCCTTTCACCTAAAATAGCCACTAAAAGCCTGCTCCAAGTATAACCCAACCACTCTGCCACCGGAAAAAGGCAAGAAATTGTACAGTACTTACTGGCCCAGTCGGTAGGTCGCAACAGGTTTCCAGCTCTGCATGCTTGGAATCGCAGTAAATCACCATCCGCTGGAGATCAAACTGCATAGGTAGTAAAGCACACACAAGCTTCATTTAGCAGCACATCACACACACACACAGGCACATGCACTCATACAGACACGTCCACAGCAAGCACACACGTGCACACACACACAAACACACGCGCACACACACAAGAAAACTGCACTTGCATTCTGACACCTCATTTGTCTCATAATGTCTTTTGTTTCATACAGGTGAAACTAAAACAACATTTCCGTAACATAGCAATAATAAATAGATATTTGCAAACACACACACACACACGCAAACACATCAACTCACGTCGATGGGCACGCTGTCGTACAGCCTCTTCCCAATCACTGTCTTCCCCTGGATGTCGATGTCCTCCCGGTCCCCGATGGCCAGTGTCTGTATGTGCTTGCAGTCCAGGTACAGAGACACAGATTTGGCCTCCACGCTGAGGGCAATCTTGTGCCAGTTGCGATCGAAGAGGTTGTCCACCTCGTCGTTCTTGAACACGGCCCTCACCGCGTCCATGGTGAGGCCCACCGCGTTGTACTCCACCGCTTTGTTCTCCCCATCCAGGCGGATGGACACCTGGTGGACATCCAGCGAGGAAAATATATATTTAAGAGAAGGCAGAGGTTGCATCTGCTCAGGGAACCGCGTTCATACGACGTGAGGGAAGACACTCTGGAGCTGGTTTATAGAAGCCTCATTGAGAGCATTATGCCCTCTAACATACCAACACGGTACGGTCCAACCTGGGGGCCAAGAATATGTTGTAACGTGGATGTTGGTCATAGTTTTAAGTTATGTCTGTCACTCATGTCGTAAATGTTACCATTTATTGCATGCAATGGTAATACACTTTAGATTGGTGGCATGGTTCCACTCTTTGAGGGTGCTTCCTGCTGTGGGATTTAAAGCATGACATACAGATGTCAGATACAGCATAACAACATTTGACAACCGGGAGCCCTATACAATCTCCCCATGGGGTACATCAGATATCTAAACCCATTGTGTAGGTTACATACAATACAGAGCAGAACCAAAGCAGGTGGAGGCTGGGGTGGTGGTGGGTGAAAGCCAGCTTAGCACTTTACCTCGCAGAGAGTGTGTTCAAGATGGAAGGTCTTAAGTTGACCACCTATCAGTTTATGTGCGTTTGATTGGCAGCGCATGACTAGAGTGTCCTGCCAGAACTAGCTACGCCCATACATGTTTATGTGAATGTCCCTCCCTATGTTCATGTTTCTTTTGTTTGCTAGTCTGTTATGTATGAGTCTTGAATGAATAATTAGTTACTTTGGTGTTTGTGTGTGATTGGTTGTAGGTGCAGTAGACCACACATTTTTTGCTTCTTCCTGCTCAGCCACAAGTATGTTTATGTTCTCCTTAGTGTTGTTCAGTTAAATGTAAAATAAAGTATGTGTATTTTGCATTCAACACCCCTTTGGATATATATATACTGTATATATATATATATATATATATATATATATATATATATATATATATTATTGTGGGAAGCTGAGTGGGGAGGTGACAACTTCCAAGTTACTGGCCGGTTAACAGGAAGGAAGTATTAGGATGCTGCAGCATATCAGAAATACAACATGAAGTTGGTTTGTGAAGTGGTTTTCACAATTTTGGTGAAAACCACTCAAGTCTGTCTGTGACTACTGTGTATACTTTTAGAATACACTAAAGAGGACGATCAAAAGATTTCCACGTTGCCCCCTGTCTAATCACACGTTATCTGACACTAGAGTTTGGTAAACCCAATTGTCAGGACCTAAAATGGACACGTTGGTTTACATTGGCCCACCCACCTGTGGGATTCCATATTTGTCGAAAACTTGCCAGAGGTACCAATCTTCACGTCGAGAGGTTTTCCTGAATTTAAACGTTGTCACAAAGGCGTACTCATCTGGCAGTCCTTGAGGAAACACGTCCCTGTGGAAAGAAAGGACATTTTGGTTTCCATACCGTGTATAAGCCTAATTATAAAGCAAAGGGTACGCTTATGCGTATCCTTGTGAAGTATCTACCCCACATCAAGCAGATGCAATCAAACACGTGTCATTGAAGGAGAATGACACAAGTTTGATTAAAACTTAAACATCTCATGTGTGAAGGGAAACAAAGGTAAAGTCAAAGCCTTTTGAAACCACTCAGGAAGATTGGTGACATGAAGATTAGAATCATTCTGAACATTGGTACCTGCGCCCGACTTGCCATGGTGACACAGAAAGCAACCACATCTAAGTGGTGCGTTTCTATTACTCACAGACTCTGTCATCTCTAAAATATCTCTTAGGATGAGTCTTACTTCACTTGAGCAGTTTACTTTACTTAGATATCACTCCTTCAACGTCTAAACAATTCATCACAGCAAAATGGGTCGTCACTTACTCTGTTTTTTGTACGATTGGCATTGTCCCGAGACGAACATATGAGCTTTGACCCTCATCATCTCTGGTCCCCAAAATATCTCTCACATTGAAGTAATCCATTAGGTCAAACCCTGCAGCAATACAAAAAGTACATTTTTAAGAATCTTTGGACACACTACACGTCTCTCTCTCTCTCTCACACACACACACACACACACACACACACACACACACACACACACTAATATAGGGCTATGAACTAAAGTTGTGGCTTTGTTACTTCTTAGGGGATGCCAGTGTTTAATTAGGTCGGTCCCACCACACCCTATAACGCCGCTATTAGCTATTTTAGGATTTTCCAAGTGACGTCATTGCCTGCCACTCTACATTTGTTGCAAATAGGCTCAGCCACACAGGAGATGAATACAATATGCATGTCTTTATTTGTGCCATACTTACCTGTGCCACAGTGTGTGCATGTGTGTGTTATAGTGCACAGGTGTGTTGTACATGTGTTGCAGCAGAAGTGAAAGCCTGAGAAACCTCTTCTCAGCTTCAAACAAGCAAAGGAGCTGACAACAGAATCAAAGTGTGTCGGCAGCATACATGGCTGCCAGTCCAACTGACCTAATTGCAAGCTAGTGGTTATTTTGATTATATGGAGCACTAGATGGTTTGCCAATCCTTTTAGGCCTACCTGGTAAAGCATATGTATGCACAAAATCATATGCAAGCATATGATTCAGAAGGGATGCTGTGTAGTTTATTGCCATTGACCAAATAAACCACACTTTCTGGGAGGGGTAACGTGAGAGCGCAACAAAGGGCTCTTTGGAAATAGCCCGCAAACAGGTGCCGACGCATGCGTGCTTGTCGCACGCCATTAGCAACAGAGCAAAAAATAACATTTGAAAACAAGGGCCTCCTGTCGCTGAGAATAACCAAGCGTATAAACAGGATTCCACGACTGCTTTAACCGTCGCCGAAGGGCCACAAAGGAGCCGAAGAGTGTCTACGGTGTAACTGCCGAGCTGTATGGCTGCACCGCTAATACAGCACGTAACGGCCTCGTGTTGGGTGAGGAGCAGGTCAGGGCACAGTCTCCGGTCACAGCTGTGAGAGGGTTTTTATGGATCTGGGCTGCTTCTATCACCAATGCTGCTCAGAGAGCTCGCCTCCCCGCGCCGTTTCCGTGGCTGTTTTTGCGACGACTATCACAGTGCAGACCTGTAATTTGGCCTGGCAGTGGATAGTGTATAATCAACCCCCCCCTTAAAAAAAAAAAAAAAGTTATTTTGGAGCACCGAAAAACACACCAATGGGATGCTGCTGCTGCTCTGCGGGAGAAGCCAGATGAGTTCAGCGGCTGTAATGCGCAGGCGCGCGCCGGCGGCGTTATTCTTCTGATCCGTACTGAAGATGCGTTGGTGAAACACATCAGCCCGCTACCCGCTACTCCCCTCCTCGCCATTAGCCGGGACATGTTTTTATTGCACGTTTCATTCCGTAGAGCTCACAAACGTTTACTCCGTTGCACAAAGCTAGGCTCTGATATTAAGGAGACGTGTCTCTTTTTTTGAGAAGAGAAGTGCGGTAGCAATTGACTCCAAGCTAAAGCTGTTCTTCGGAGGCCCTTATCAAAGTCAGTGATATTTTATGTTGAAGTTTTATTTAAGTTTGATGAACCTTATAAGATGACCCAATCAATGTGGATTGTAATCTAATAGACATCATCAAACATACTGAAAGAGGTTTCCACATTGAAAACATGACAAAAAATGCTTTAAAAAAGTGACTTCAATCAATACCAAGAGGCACTATGGCTTACTTGGAAGACTTCAAGGTTCAAACGTACAATATACAGAATACTTGATACACTTGGGTAATATTTGATGGTTGCTTATCTTCCTGCAATGGACAGCATCCTGTCATAACCACATCGGTGGCACTCTCATGCGGATGTGATTCATGCTGGTGCCCTGCCTTTCTGTTTATAGCTCAACATGCTAATCGTGCTTGATTGGATAATCCTTCACCAAATGTCATTATATGCTGGAGCTTTTCCGGAGAAACGACACAGAACAGCTTGTGGATTAGAATTACTTATTGTGGCTTGAAAATCACTGTAAGTGTATGGTCTTCATTTAAATGTACTTTAACCTACAAAAAATTGGCATTCTACAACATTGAAAAGTTCCAATGTCTGTGAAGTCCAATAGCAGGTTTGCCAAATTACATTTCCCCTTTTTGCATGTCTGTTTTTGCTGTTAGTGTGATATATCTGCGGGGGAGTCACAGACAGGAACTAGAAATCCCAGTAGACATTGACTACAACAACATTCTACATACCCGTCTGGTTTTCTGAGAAATACACACCTACCACAGATTAGCAATGACCAGTGTTCATTTAAGGTAGTCATAACATAAAGCCACATAGATGGAGTTAGATTCCTGATCTACACCCATTTGATCAGATGCACTGGGACACTGTGGTATGCTATTTCACATTGAACATCTCTTAATGTAGGTATGCACAAATCGGATAGGAATATCCCATGGGCAAAACAAGACCAAAATTGACATCCATTATTTTTAAACAAACTGGACTAAACTGACATACGCTGTGTCGTTTTGAAACAGTCAGGGGATGAATTGTGTTAGGCCTACTTGTTGTGACAACTACCACTTACCAACTGACCATCAGTGTGAGGAAAACATCCATTCAAGACATACCTGGAACCTGTTCAAGGCCATAACTTGTGCTGTCAGTCTTGAAGCGATCTTGTTGCACCTTCATATTCGGACACAGCACGTCTGAGGGAGAGAGGACAATAGTGTGTTGTGTTAGACAGGCACTAAGTATACACAGTGAAGAGAATAAAACAGCAGAACATTGACAGCTGCTGCATCCAACTAAAAGATACAGATTCAAAAGCTTATTCAAAGGTTTGCTTCATTAAAATTAAACACTTTGGCAAACAACACACTTAACAAAGCTAGTAGTCATTTTATTTTATTTTTTATTTGAATAGTGTGTTCCATGAACTGTTTAGGCGATTCAAGTAAAGTCATGTTTTTTTATGGTACTATCACACTACTACGGTCTCTGATGCTATGCGTGTCCCGTGTTGCAGGAAACTGCTGGACACACTTGACACCTAACCTTACACTCCTAAACCGGCATGTGGTATCTGGTGGAGTGCACTGCAGACAGAATGCCACGCATCCCTCCACCTCCTCCACACCTCCCCCACACCTCCCTCATACCTCCCCTCCACCTCCCCCACACCTCTAGGCAGGGATGGGGGGGACGCGGGTGGGGGGGGGGGGGGGTGTCCAGGGAGACCCCAGAGGTTTACAGGCTGAAACCTGGCTACAGGTATATTTTGCCATGGGCCCCATTGAAGTGCTGCCGGTGGTGACAGCAAGAAAGACAAAACCATCTGGATAAGTTTACCTTGGTAGGGAAAGAAGTGGTTCCTATTTGTGTCAACATGTCAACAACATCACGGCTAACAACACAGATACAAGTTAATGATTTTGTTTCTTGAGAACCATTCTAACCTTGGCTGAGGTGAACTACAGTGACCTTTACGGATTATCAATTTAATGATATAATTATAATAATTTCTTAGATTTGCATAGTTCTGAATGATGACGGAAAGTACTATCTGCACGGGTGTTAAGAATAAATAATAGTATATGTATCAACAGGCTGTAATATCCTCACAGCCACAAGGGAACAGAAAGAAATATATAAGTTGTATTAACCGCACCTGGCCACCAGATGGCGGCACACATAATACACTGGGGGCGGGCGCTAAACACTAGCCAATCAGAGCATAGTATGCGTCATAGAGGCCACGCCTGCCCAGGTACTACCAAACCACACATCCGGGGGAAGGACAGAAACCCCCAGGCAGCGTATCTGGACAGATACACAGCTAAGGGTCGCTCCACGCGTGAATTTTACAATTCCTCTCCATTTGCTTCATAGATAATATACCTAAAGTTAAACAAATAAAGTGAGTTAAAAGCGATTCTGTGTCGGCGGCCTTCTTCCTCAAAGAACAGCATTACACGGGTGACGTGTTCAAGTTGGATTTAGTTTGTCGGTGTGCAAAATATATCTTGGTTTTTATAAGAATTGTAAAAGAGAAAGTTCCCTTGTATACCATGTAAATGACACATCTCAGTTCAAACCCTATAATTTTCATGAATCACAGCCATATAAAATTGTCAAGGTGAAGAATCATTGAACCATATGGCGCTGTTGACATACCATGTCTTTGCAGCTCTATGCTAGAAATCATGCATTTTCAAAAGGATTGTCTATTGCATCTCCTCCATATTGAACAACAAATGCAAGAAAGAATTCATGAATGTGCGTCTGCGTCACTTGTTTTAACTATATCATCATAACTTAACAATAACCCAACAAAAATGCTACATAGCTGAGCTACTCCCTGAACTTGTGGCTGTAGGACTATAATTTAAGTCTCCACCTCAACGTTAAGATGGAAGCAATGTAATGCTGGGCTCTTGAGAAGGACTCTAGTATGTGACACAGTGGCGGCGATGCCCAAACCTTTGACCTAATACTTTGTTTCTGGGTTGGCATCTGCACATTAGGGGTCATATTAGGTCAATTGTTAAATGCTGCCATTACTATTCCAATTCTGGGTCAATTGTATGTATTGGTTTACATAAAATACATCACGTAAAAATGTAGTAATGTCTAGACATATGAAGGATTATTGATGTAAAAAAATGTCTTCAAAGCTGACATTGTCCAACACTCATACACTGCCTGTTCTGTGGGATCTACTTGAAACATTTGAGCTGTAATTTTCAGAGCAAAAAATAACTCGCATATCAGAGTGCCAGTTGTGCTGACCACGACCGTACTTAGAGATGTGCTCATGGTAAATTTAGAGATTACACTATGAAAACAATAGACATTTTGCAGGCATTCAGCAGCTGCAGTCAAACTGCAAGACAAACAATGTTTTATAGTAAAAAACTGTTGTACTTGCTTTATGTAACATGTTCAATCTTTTTAAAAAATTCTGATATATCGTGTATCGGCATTTTGGCAGGTTGGAATCTAGGGTGAGGGCAGGGTCCAAAATTAACACCTACACAAGCTAATGGCTAAATGATTTGACATTTGGCAGGTAAACAAATTCAACATTAAAACAATTGCTTTGCCGGTACAATTTTCTACTCTCGCAGGTAAAACGACACAATTCTAAAAGTCAATGTTGGACCCTGGGTGAGGGTCAAGGGTGAAGGCTATAAAAGTGATCCCACTTTGGGACTCCAGCAGCTCGGTATCACAGCATAGTTGACTACCAGCACAACGCCAAACGTCAAGCTGTTCAATACAAGCTACTGAAGAGTTCCTTCCTCAGGGAGACCGGTTCCTCCACAAGGTCAATGTTGAGACCGATGGGAGCCAGGTGGCTGGAGGTGTTAGCAGTTTTGTCAAAGTTCCTCTGTGTACCAGTACCACCACATCATACATTTACCAAACCATGACATTTCTGCTTCTTTAATGGCTTCTTTGCATGTCAAGGATTTCCAAAGGCGTCTCCTCCTGTTTCCTAATTTTTAGGTGGAATTTAAACTACTGTGAACCATCCTTCATTTTAAACCCATAGTGACAAGCAGCACCACATGCTTTGAATTGGTCACCTTCGGTGAAGCTGTGGTAACTTTTGGGGTATTTAAAATGTGTACTGGCACTATCTAATCGATATTACTTTTTTACTGCAGCCATGACTTTAGTCCAAATTGGTTTGAAATTATGATGTATTTATAAAACTATATTGAACTGCTTGTACATTTAAAAAGGTAGAGGAGCTTCACGCCACTTCCTCTCCACCCCTAACATAACCCCATTAAGAGTTTCCTGCCTTGCCTCCTCATAGTAAAATGTATCCAGAGAGAAAATATAGGGCAGGTTTAAGGTTTAAAACAAACTAAACTAAATACAACATCATTCTAAAAGTGCCAATGAACCCAAAAGTGTGTCTTTTCTTAGAATGTCTTCCATGATCTTGAACATAGTCACTGTAGTCACTGTTACTAAAATAATAGCGTAATTTTGAAAAAAAAGTCCTAAGACCTTAAAGTCCAATGTTTTAGCTAGTCTCCACCAGTTTGTGAACTATTCTGCTCCAAACTCAAGTCCAGTTCTTTTTGTGACATCAAAGTGCCTTTTTGGAGGCATTTCAACATCACAGTGAAGGTACGCAGAGACGGTACATTAAAGCCACGGTCTGTGTGGATGTGTGGAGCTCCGTCTGGGCAGCAGTTGATGTTGATGGCCACATTCAAGTTGAGCTTCTTGGACACTTATAGTGTAACGCCACGGTGTGTGCCGCATTTCATATACAACATTGCTCATTATAATGCTCAGTGTTGTCTTTTCCTGGTTTTAAAGGCTGCATTACAGTAAAGTGACATTTTCTGAACTTACCAGAATGTTCTAGTCGTTATTATGTTATTTGCATTTACCCACTTATTATATTTACATTACTGATGAATATTTATCAAAAATCTCATTATTTCAAATATTTAATGAAAGCACCAATAGTCATCCCTACAATATTGTCACAATATCAATATCCAGGTATTTGGTCAAAAATATCGATATTTGATTTTGTCCATATTGCCCAGCCCTACTCTCTAGCCTCATGAGACCATCCCGACATCGCAAGTTCACATTCTGTTTCTCTCTGGAGATAGATCTGGCCAGGCTTCAAGTTGTGCGCTTGTGGCCGAACCAGTGTCTCGGAGCAATCAGCATCCTATGAGGAACTACTGGCAGCTACGGGCGTGGTTTAGGTGTGACCAAACCATATAGGTCTATGTCTTGGAGTCAATCAACAACAATGGTGGCTCCTAAAGAGGTTAGCATAGATGCTGCTATAGCATCAGATATACAGTATATCTGAACTGGAGAGTATTTCTTCATTGAAAGAAGAGCAAAGAACGTATGGCACTGAAGGCTTTTCTCGATGGAAAAGATCTTTTCGCTCTCCTACTACGTCATATAGTTCATTGATCTGATTGGTTGAAGTTAGCCCATGATAGATGGTGATAGACAGATAGTTCATACAATCACCTGCCAAGTATTTTTTGAAAGTGCCCGCCCTTTTCCAGATGACTACCCAGATGGTTCTGCCTAACAAACCATCTGCCGCGTCAGGTTAAGAACTCTCCGCCCAACATTACAATAAATGCAGGCTTTCCGGACGACACTTCCAGACCAAAGCAGCAGACTTAGGAGTGGGTGAAACACCACAGAAATGTCCCATTTTAACCGCCATTTCTGAGCCAAACTACTAGTAAGAAAGTCAAAGAGCAACTTTAGTGACTATGGTGTTCAAGCATTCCCGTTTCCTGGGTAATATTTCAGCTCTGTGTGTCTTCCTTATTACCTTGTCTTTGCTTAATGTTATCGTCTCTTGTTGTTTTTTCTTTCAAGACGAATGTATTTTACTTGGTCTCATTTTTAATGTGCAGTGTATTTGGTTGTATGAAATGTGCTTTCATTGCTTAAAACGTAAATGACAACCAAAATTTGAGTAGCTTACTTTCACACAGCCTTCTTCTCAGTCGACCACGAAGCTTGTCGATGGCGTTGAAGTCTGTCACGTGGAAGACGTGCGCGTTCTTGGGCTCCGCGGCGATCTCCTCCAGCTCCACTTTGAGGGCCTCGCCGATGCCTACGGCAAACATCCTGATACCTGCCTTGGCGGCCTCCTTGGAAGGCTCCAGTACATAATCCTGGCTCCTGCCATCGGTGACCAGGATGGCCACCCGCTGAATGCCCTTGGCGCGGGCGCGGGCGCCGTTGTGCTCCACGAAGACGTTCTGGGTGGTGTAGCTGATGGCGTCGCCAGTCATCGTGTTCCCGCCGATGTAGCGGATGTTGGCGGCGGCTCGCTTCACCTCGTCCAGGCTCTTGTGTCTCCCCAGGTTAAACTCCAGCGTGGGCCGGTCGCTGTAGCGCACCACAGCCACGCGCGTCTTGTCCGCGCCCACGTCGAAGGACTCCACCAGGTTGGCCACCCACTTCCTGATCTTCTCAAAGTTCTCCTTCCCCACGCTGGATGACGTGTCCAGGATGAAGGCCAAGTCGTAGTGGACGTTTTTACACCCTGTGTGGGAATATTAGAAATTAGATCAGAAAGCAACATTGTAAATGGTTTCAAAGGTTCAAGAACGTATATTATTATGAAGGTGCTTTGAAGTGAGATATGTGGATATCTACTCCAACCTCTCGGTGTGTGTGTGTGTGTGTGTGTGTCCAGGGGACAACATTGATAGCCTCACCTGCCCTGCTCTGAGCTTCAACTCTCTCTTGTGAAAGAGTCAAGGCCAGGATCACCATGACCAGGCTGAACCTCAGCCCCAGTCGTAACTCCATCTCGGCTGCGTCGGTTTGGTGTTGCTTCTTTGGTTTATGTTGTCACCACCATCAAGTTCCTCAATCTGTGGAGTCAGGGTGGGGGGAAATAAACAAAATCATCACGACACACTTCCAATAGCAATCTTATGATTCTGTTGTTTAGCAGGAGTTTAGGAATCTTGACAGGGGTGGAGACTGCAGTGGGTGAGTGTGGGGTAACACTCCAGTTGAGGTCATGACCCTTGTTGTTTCCAAACTGCCTCCTTTGTGCGTTTGTACTGCAACGGCCAACAAACGGTAAATCTCCTTTTCCATTTGTCAAGATGAATAAGATTCATTGTGTAAATGATCAACGGATCTCAAATGTTTGGTTTCCAACACCATTCTGTGGACATATTGTCAGGGTGAGCATGTAAAAATGAATGAATCAGTATTATGAATCACTTTCTACACCATGTAAGCCAAAGGAAATAAACAGTTTAGCACAAGGAATCGTGGCCAAGCAGCAATGGTACTGAAATATTGTGCTACCTCAGCCACTCCTCTGTATTGGCATGGGAGAGGTAAAAGTCTGATTTCATCCACTGTCCTGTTGTTTAGTCTGTTCTGGAGTTCTTTGTTTGACTTTGTTGAAGCTGCACTTGTGTGGCACTCGTATAAATATGTTGTATAAACATCAAACTATTCTTATTTCACATTGTGCACCGGAGGTTGTGATGCCTGCCACAAAGACCGCTGCACTGTTGAACACAGCCATAACAAACACCCTCTTCCCTGCCACTGGAAATGTCTTTACCAGGGTCCAACGCTATGTTCCTTCAAGAAACTCATCTCTCTCTCTCTCTCTCTGACTTTATACATAGATTTCCATTAAGAATACTACATATACAACCATACACAATTCATATATTGCTTTAGTTTGCACACATAATATATTACAAATATTATTTTGGGATATAAAATTGGTCCATGTTCTTCTAACTAAGAGTTTATTCAGAACGTCGCCCCACAGCCTAGTGACCTTGTTGTGAAAGGAGTAAAGGAGCATTCTGTGTTAAACTCCCCACAGAAACTCACTTAAGAGACCTTATCTGATATTACACTGGGCTACTTTCAGCCACTTACACTTGGAGTAGAATAGGCCTACTACTCACTGATGTTAATGACCATCATTTCCACAGTAAGTGTCGATTTAAACGCAAGAAATCTGATGACTAAAAATAAAATGCTATATTTGAAATGCAGCTTATATATAGATCAAACATATTATATAAAAAAGTACTTTTCTTCCAACTCTTAAATTCCTCGTAGTTGAGAGCTTATTTGGCAATAAAACATACAAACATTATTTTGTGAGGGTGTTCTAAAAATCTATAAAAAGAATTAAAGTTTGTCTATGTCAGCGTCTAAACCCATCATGGGACAGCTCTCACTCTCCAACCTATGGGTCCGGTTTGCTTCCACTTCCTGTCTGAACGACACACCTGGGACTTCAAGGTAGATGTCTATAACAGACCGCACTTCATCATTCCCAAAATGTGAAAAACAGAAAACATTTTTTTTTCTCTCTCTTTCTATCTCTCTCCTGTCCCCATGTGCAGTTCAAAGAAAGTAAAAAAGAAGAAACAGAGAGAAAAATGAAAACGGTGGATAAGAAAAAGAGGATGAAGACAAAGTAGAACAGTGTTCTTGAGGCCGCTGTCCTCTTTCACGACAGAACACCTCACCAGCATGTGATCACAACAGCAGAGGCCGATTCAAACTTTAAAGACGCTAAAAATATTTGCCCAATAAAGTATTGAAGAGACAAATTGTTTTAAATCATTATAGGTAGAATTAAGATTAACATCTGTTTTGTTTCACTCCTACCTTTAGCAGAGTCTCTCTCGGGCCCCCAAGTGCACTTGTCTCTCTATCTTTTAGATCAGCATTCAGGTGTCATCTCCATGTGGGTTTAATAGTAATCCAAAATTTAAGACACTTTTCCTCTCCAAAGCCCTTATAATCCAGAGTGGGGTGGTGGGGTGGAGGGCTCAGCAATTTAACAAGTAAATAATATTTATAATCCAGGGTGACGATCCATCGCAGAGTGCTGTTAGAAAGTGAGGTGAACGTCTGCAACCTTCTGGGCTTGGGGGTGGGAGGGCTGAGGGTGGAGGGCCAAGTGAATGTGTGTGTATATGTGTGGTGTGTGTATGTGTGTGAGGGAGGGAGGGAGGGAGGGAGGCACAGGGGAAAGTGTAAGGTTTCACTCACAGAGCGACGAGGTGGCTTCTTCTGCTCTGCTCTGCTCGGCTGCCGCACTGACTTCAGACATCCCCAAAGGAGAAGGAAAAAAGAAAAAAGGCAGGAGGCACAGGCACACAGAGAGGCTTGTCCAATTATAGAAGCCACTTTCTGGGTATATTTCTGTCTCTTTTTTTTCTGTCCTCCTTTATATCCTGGCGAGGCCTTGTGTTTGAGGGCAACGACGCAGATGGGCGCCTGAACAAGTCAGCAGTGCGGCGCTGCCATGGCCACAAACGGAGCCGCCCTGAGGCCGGTGGTGGCGGGGTGGGCCCCCGTCCCCACCATACATGGAGGGGACCGGTCCCAGTTTAAAACATTTGAAACATAAACCTTTAGTCTCCCCTCGGGCAAAACTTCATGTCACTGTTATTTTCCAGCACTTCCATGTGCGTAATTGAAATATAAAATGTGTGGAGCATGTAGGATACTGCCTTAATGAACTGTTGGGGTGGGGGGGGGGGGTCTCTTTAGATGTGGTTTTCCTCTCACTCATTTTACCAGTCTATAATTTCTTGATTTCTATTCTCTATTTTTTTTGGTTAAGCCCTGTTTTGTGAAACCTCAGAGCAGCTCCACATGTATTTCACATGCAGTATGGAGAGTGGAACAGGGCTGCAAAGACCATTTTTATTGCTCACTGATTTCCTTATCATGTGTTGTCGTGTCCAAGTTCCCAGAAGAGGCAGTTACCTAAACCTGCGTGTAACAACCCTCAAGTCTTTTCCTTTCCTCCCTCTCCCTCTCTCTCTCTCTCCCTCTTTCCCTTCCTGTCTTTCTCTTGTTTCTTCTCAATGCTATGTTTCTGACCATACTTACCCTAAGTGCTGTCGACATGTCTTTATTCTCTGTCTGCCTCTCCAAAATGTCCCCCTGGTGTTTCAAGTCTCAAGATGACAGTTTGTGTTTGGTTGACTGTAAAGTCTTTTTGCAGATGATTGTAGGAGCGCTAAAACCGATGTTGCAATTCGTCACTGTTGTCTTTGAATATATTTTGTGTATATATATATATATATATATATATATATATATATATATATATATATATATATATATATATATATATATATATATACTGTATATACCTGTACAATCACTTACACTGTGCAACAGTTTGTTTTTTTTCACTGCGAAGATAACTTGCTGTATTTGGGTCAAGAGTGGAGGATGGAGAGCCGTGGCGGGAAATGTTAAATGTCAGCTACGTCGTCGAGAGCGTCAGTCATAGAATGGTGCAGAAATGAGTCCTAAAACCCGTGGCATTTCCGGTTCCCTCGTCTCGAAGTCAATGGGTTTTTTGAATGGGATTTTGGTTAGATGCCTGAAATAAGGTCTGTGGTTAACACAAGCTTAAGAGATGGCCACGTTTTGGTCTACAACATAAAACACGTCAGTAAGTACCCCACTCGTAAATTTTGAAGTTTTACGTGTCTTAAAAAACTTCTGGTGATTGAATTTACGCTTCAAAAATCATAAAAGTAGTGTTCATTGGTGAAGATTATCTTGCTTAACAAAACGTGTGAGTATCATAAACTTGTGTTAGCCACAGAGCTTATTTTCTGCAATAATCCAAAAGCCAATGGAAAAACACATTGGCTTTTTGTCGTGGGAACCCAGGGCAATGCTAACTTCCGGGTTGGCCTACAAAAATACGTCATCCCTGCACCACTATTGAGCACATAATAACGTCTTACATGGAAGTGCGTGTTAACACGCACAGGTTTGGTCGTACCAATGTACCAGGCACAAAATAATTGACTTAAAATAATTTAAATAATTTAAATAATTGGCGCGCAAAATCAAATTACAAGTTGGAAGCTTAGTGGAGGTGACGACGTGACGTTGAAGTCATGCGACCATGGTGTAGTTTGTTGATAGCCTAACGTTAGCTTTTTACTGAATAAAACATGTATCATAAACTTTTGTTTGCAACAGATCTTATTTTCTGCAATAATCCAAAAGCCAATGGGAAAAACCCATTGGCATTTTGTCGAGGGAACCCAGGGCGATGCTAATTTCCAGGTTGGCCTACAAAAATACGTCATTGGTGCAGGAATGAGTCCTAAAACCCGGAAGTCTGTTAGCATGTTGGCACTTTCGGTTCCCTTGTCTCAAAGTCAACGGGTCTTTTGAATGGGTTTTTGGTTAGATGCCTGAAATAAGGTCTGTGGTTAACACAAGCTTAAGAGATTGCCACGTTTTGGTCTACAACATAAAATACATCAGTAAATACCCCACTCGTAAATGTTGAAGCTTTTACATGTCTTAAAAAAGGCGGTTGCTAACAAGTGACTAAATGAAACTACAGAAGTGTTCGGCGACATTAAACGTCATCACGCCGAACACAGAAACTCATCTACTCACTAGTTCGCCTTTACAGCCTCTAGTTGTGTTTATACTCGCGCTCTTGCAAACTAACTCAAACTTTCCAACTTGTAGATTTATCAATTTATAGTGTTTTCCAATTGTAGTTTTTTCAAATTGTAGTGTTATAAATTCTAGAATAACCAATTAATAGTTTTTTTCCAATTTTGTCTACGTTCTTCGTTCGTTAGCAAGCTAGCTAACCTACACTGCTAGGCAATGGTTTTTTGCTTTGCCCCGGGATGCGACCATAAATCGTCGAATGGAAGTTGCTCGTTTTATGGTTTCCCGATCGATGTTGGGATGAGAAAAACGGCGAAGAGGAAGTGACGTAAAGCTGAGTTTTATTATCCGTAATGAAAACAACAACAAAAAGAGCAATGGAAAGATTACATAGCTTTTTTATAAAATAAAATACAAAATAAATATATATATATATATATATATATATATATATATATATATATATACCGGTATGTATACATACAAAAAAAAAGTAGAAAGGATTGAATTACAAAAAAAACAAAAGACAAATAAAAAGAAAATAAATAATGAATGAATGAATTCATGAAAGAAAGAAACACACTGGAAAGAAGAAGAAAGACGGAAAGAGAAAAACACTTTTCCTCAGTTTCCGTCCACTTGGTGATCTCAGCATGTCAAGTCCAAGCCAGGCTATGTTTAGCACCGGGGCTAAGTGGATGAGTTCAGTGATGATTCCGGGCAGATGCATGGTATGACTTGGGTCATAGTGGGGGGGGCGTGTGTGTGTGTGTGTGTGTGTGTGTGTGTGTGTGTGTGTGTGTGTGTGTGTGTGTGGGTGGGTGGGTGGGTGGGTGGGGTGGGTGGGTCGCGTGTGGATGGGTGGGTGGGTCGCGTGAGGGTCAGCTAGAAGCTGTCATCTATTCAGTGAGCAGCGGGTTAAAGCTGGGACTGAACAGGTTCTAAAAGTACACCATGGCGAAGAGACTACCAGTGGATGAGGGGTTAGACTAAATGAAAGGCGTTGTCCATTCAATTTGGAGATTGAGTTAAGAATGGGGTTTTTTTTTTGGAAAGGGACACGGGAAAAAAACATAAGGTATGGTGACACTGACCTCTAGATTATTGAACCAATAGGGCTTTTACATCAGAATGCATCATGGGATTTTTGGTTGATACTCCGCCATATTGAGAGGACTCAAGAGAGTTGTAGTACTGTAAAATCCTAAATCTACGTAAATATACCGCAACCTAGGCTAATGAAAACATAGTTTTGCCACGTCTCGCATGAGTAACGCGGCAGTGTCAAACACAACAATATCCCCCCCATAATGATAAATCATTTCACGATTAATTACTAAACAAGCCCTAGCAAACCCCACATATTTTCTCCCAGATCATTTCATCTGCAACGTTCAAATGATGTGCAATCAAACAAAATGCCTCTCTATTGTCTGGGAGAGAAAAGAGAGATGTTCAAAGTATCTGTGTATTTTATGTCGACCATGTAGGGAAAGTATTAACACACAGAAAGGCTAATAAAAGGCTAAAAAAGGCTAAAAAAAATACCTTTTTAGTCAATTGTTTGTCATGCGTAATGTATGTTTTATGAGTGGCATATAAGTACAGCGAATCCATAAATCCATTTTTACTTGAGGTTTCAGATGGCATAATATATATATATATATATATTTCCCATGATATACCAATTTGAACCCAATGCACGGAACAAGGGTTCTGAAATTAGATGAATTTGCTTTTACTGACGTAATACAGCATGTGGCTCTTTCTTTAGGAAGCTTACAGTATACAATTATGTAGAATAAATACCAGCAATTCAGACAGGAGCCATGCACCACAGAAAGCTGTGGGGAGGCCGTGGAGAGAACCAAAACACAGGCTATAGCATTTTAAACACTATACAACATGTGGTCCCAATACCTGAAAATATGTTGTTTTGCTTATTAGCTTCTGGGCTTCAACTAATGGTGCATGGTGAGCTGCCATGTGCTACTTGGCAGGGTTTCACTGTAGCTGAGCAGGCGTTGTAAAGCCTTATTAATGTGGACTGTGTTGCTGCTTAGCAGTGGTGTACTTGAGTAAGTGAACTTTGTTACTGTACTTAAGTATCTTTTGGGTTAGGAGTATTAAAATACAACTTTCACTTTCTACTTGGCTATATGCTATAAATAAATGACTTTTTACTCCAATACATTTCAATTGACAATGATCGTTACTCATTATATTTTGCATGCCACCCTTAGTCCTAGGTGGTGTGAAGTGCATATATTTGAGAACTTAAGTACATAACACATTAAAATTCTTGATTTTAAGGCTTTGACTTTAAGTTTTTCTTTTGGTGGGTGACTCACTTTTTTACTAGAGGACTTTTTTATGGTTGTTCTTTACTAAAACTCAAGTGTTTCAATACTTTTACCACCATAGTACTTAAATGATGCACTCATTTTTTGTTTTGAGTCGCTCTCCCTTAAGCATTAAGCAAACACCCCCTTAAGCAAGCACTTTGTGCTTTGTCTAAATAAATGAACATATATAATAATGATATTTTCAGGTAAAGGTCCTACCTAGTGCAGCTTTAAGCCTACATTCAATATCAGCTAAATACTTTTGATACTGAAGTACTGTTAAAATCAGATCATTTAAGACTTTTACTCAAGTGGTATTGTAATGGGTGACTTGTAACTTGTAACGCAGTCATTCTCCTCTACTTTTACTCAAGTATGGTTTCCAGGTACTCTGTAGACCACTGGAGATAAGCAGGGTTGGGCGTTCCCTCACTAAGCCCTCCCAGGTAAACTACAGGATGTTGCAGTCACTCTGGTGCATAGTCTCCCACGAGCCTCCACCACCACCACCCACCGCCCCCCCCCCCATCCCCCCCCCCCCCCCCCCCAAAGGTCCCCATAATGGACCTTACAGGACTAAATCCTGTAAGTTGGTCGCCGCAGTCTGTCTGATTGCCTGGCCCGAAACCTCCAGACCCATGGCAGGGTACTGGTGGTGCTGCTGGGCGTCTCTCTTGGCCGCATTCTCCAGCATGCGACCAGCCTCTCTCAGAGCTCTTTCGGCCCGCTGGTCTTTGCCCTGGGGTGCCGATGGGACCACCAGTGCCACTGGCACTGGTGGCTTTAGGCCCCCCGAGGCCTTGATGTTGGGTGACCTGCCCTCCTCCATGTGTTGGGTCCTCCTCAGTCTCAGATGCCTCCTGCCCGTCTCCTGGGGGGCGGCCGCCTCGGGGGGCTTTTGGCACAGAGCGGCCATTGCGGGGGTTTTACCGGACGATGAGGGAGGGGAGGGCTTGGGGCGCATCGTGGGGGCCGGGGCCCTTCGGCACACCACGTCCTCCAGGAGGGGGCGGTCGGCGGTCGGTTCCTCAGGACCCGCTCTGAACAGACGGGCCCCCAGGGGCCGCTGCAGGTCTTTAGTGGGTGCCGTGGGGGTCGACGCACATGCTGGGGCCGGGCCCTTTGGGACCTTCTTCCGGACACGACCAGAGGTCCGCGTGTTAACCTTGTGGATGCCGGTGGGGTTTTGTTTCTGCTCGGGGAGCTGCAGGGGGGCCAGCTTCAGGGGGGCCAGCCTCAATGAGAGGGGCCCCACGTCTCCTCCCATCCCATCAGGGTGAGGAGCCAGCGACCTGAGCGGCAACGAGTCCAGCTGGGTGCGTGCGGCAGACGTAAGGCGACCCGCGGCCTCCTCCACTCCCACTCCCGGTGCCGCTGACAAATGGAGGCCAGGTGTTTTGGAATGGTGGCCATTTTTAGCTTGGAGTGTGAAGTTTTGACCGTTGAGGTGCATGGTGGTATTTTTAACCGAGGGGGTCAAAGTATTTTCTGGCCACGAAGGGTGCCACGCCTGAACAAAAGAGATATTATTATATGATTACTATATGACACACAGAACGGAAGCGTAGACATAATGATGAGCTCTAGCTAGAGAGATGTGTTAGTATTGTATTGATACACTATGATAGGCCCCACAAGGATGGATCTCATTCAGAAGTTATTATTTAGAGTGGCAGATAAAGCTTGACACGGAAAAGAGCCGATCGATCTCAAATCTCTCATCTTAAATCTCAATCGATTTTAGATGAAGAAGTGCTTTCGGAAGAACTTAATTAAAAACATGAATTAAATAAAAACATGAATTCCAGTGTGTGAATGAAATAACAGAATAGTGTTATTATATTGTAACGCTGTCCTAAATCAATGAATTCTAATACTTTAATGCACTCGTAGTATACTTTAACATCCTCATATATCCACCATGATTGTATTTTTTTTCTTTTATCAAAAAGCAATGGAGAATAGGCCTAGTTCCATTACTCAGCATGACAAGCTACTTTGCCCACTGCTCCGCTCCAATTAGCATCTCTATAGACAGGCTCCCTACGACCAAGGGAAATGTAATTCATGTCATGTGACGCGAGATACTCACCGTTTGGCCTTTTTCTTGCTTGGATTTCTGATGCTGAGTCATCCCCCCCCCTCCTCTCGATGTGGTTAAAAAAGGCCAAGATGTTGATGATGATGTTGATGATGTGGATGTTTGTTTGTGCGTCTGCTGCGTACTGCGGGGCTGCAGGCGATGCCACTGCAGCTGGGAGGCAGTTTAAAGGCTTTACAGTTATTACAGAGATTAGGGTCATTGAGCAGGAGGAGGTTGATCTTCTAATCATCTTTAATCCAATTCAGGGGAAGCACATATGTGGGCCACAAATTGTTTGAACCTTTTTACTACCTTTTTACATACTTGAATGACTTAAACAGGTGGCTTTTTTTGCTATTGAATTGCGCGGATTATCTCCTTTAAAATGAATGGAGTGAATGAATACAGTGAGGGGATATCTTGTTACAATTAGTGCAATTGCAACGCGTGCCGCTAGATGGCGGTAGATACCGTCCCCTTCATATGGTCCTGTAGAAGCAATGAAATCGAGCAATGTCATAATGGCACATGGTTGTTGAAAGGACTATAGGAAAGACGAAAATGAGACCTCAAATAGGTCGATTACATGGCATCATCTGAGATTAATGTCACGAAGTGCAGCATATTGATTGATGCAATTACGTTTTGTTAACCTGGTCCATCATTTCCATAATAGCCTAATAGGCTGCTCTCTAAATTCCTATAGAAATGACGACCTATACAAGATAAAACATGATAGTTTATCATGTTATACGTCACATCTTTCAGTGAATTGTAGCCGAATATGATTATGTAAATAATGAATACGTAATTTGTTTCCAATTATTGCAGTCATATATAATTGAGTGGACGGTGCCTATTCAGTATTGTACAGTTGTGCAAATGTACCTCTGTGTCAAACTCATTCATTTTAAACTACACTGGCCCAGCTTCCTATGTGTTGCTATTCCTGAAAGAGAAAAATAATCCCATTAGACATTCAGATGAGG
>JAOPHQ010004266.1:92500-120000 GCA_030340625.1 Merluccius polli | reverse complement strand
CTAAACACAAGCTTAAGAAAAGAGATACAATTAAGGTACAGTGTGAAGGAAATATTATTGAATCCAAAACCAGTGTCAAATACCTTGGAGTCTCTCTTGACCAATCTGTCTCTGGGGAGGAAATTGCAGCTTCAATCTTATCTAAAATTGCAAAAAAGCTTAAGTTTTTATATCGTTACACTCCTTTTTTTAATATTAAGGTTAAAAAACGTGTAGTTGCCTCATTAATTCAGTGCCACTTTGACTATGCCTGCTCCGCATGGTATAGTGAAAAAGCTTAAAAACGAAATGCAGGTAGCGCAAAATAATGTTATCAGATACATGCTCAATGCTCCTCCCAGGACACATATAGGACCTGTAGAAAGGAAGGAAGTTGGATTATTACCTGTTGAAGAGAGAGTTAAACAACTGAAACTTAACAATATGTTTGATACAATTCACAAAAGAGCCCCAGAATATATGAACTATAAAATTGATATGGTTGGAAGCCAACATAAGTGCAACACAAGAGCAACTATTATGTCATGCAAATGTTAAGTCAGCTATGTGGGAGGGTTGATGGTTCACTTTGAAGGGAGGGAGTTTGAACTATGGGCGTGAGGTGGCAAGGGGGACTAGTGGGTTTATGTTGTTATATGTTGTTTTTATCGATGTGTTTGTTTCCATGTATTGTTTGTGTCCATCGAGGACCACTTTGGAAATAAGTGTTTTAAGTAATGCTTTCAAGTGCTATCCTCTGGGATTATTGTATCTTGATACTCCTTGGAGTTGTTTGTACTTTTAAATTCCTAATAAAAATCAATCAATCAATCAATGTACTCAGATCTTTTACTTAAGTATAAGTAGTAATACACTTGAGAATTATTACTTAAGTACAAGTAAAAAAGTATAGTAAAAGTAAAAGTAAAAAAGTAAAAAGTAAAAGTAAAAAAGTATAAGCATCAAAATAAACTTGAAGTACCAAAAGTAAAAGTACTCATTATGCAGAATGGCCCATTTCAGAATAATATATACTATATTATTGGATTATATCTATTGATGCATTAATGTGCTCAGTGCTTTAATGTTGCCGCTGGTAAAGGTGGAGCTCATTTTAATTTATTTATATATATTTCATATTTTACTTTACATACTGCTGGGTAGCTTGTGAAGTTCCTCCTGGGTACTTGAGTAAATGTAGTTAGTAATTTTCCACCACTGTGTGTGTGTGTGTGTGTGTGTGTGTGTGTGTGTGTGTGCGCACATGTGTGTGTGTGTGTGTGTGTGTGCGTGTGTGTGTGTGTGTGTGTGTGTGTGTGTGTGTGTGTGTGTGTGTTCTAACATTAAAGGACTATACTTGACATGTAGCCACATACAAGGACAGCACCCATGCTATTAGCCAGCAAACAAACAATTGAAACAAGTGAAATTAGCTTCAGTGTTTGTTTTCTCCCTCCCAGACAGTTACAGTAGGCTAATTGTTTTTTCCCTGTTTCTTTAAGTCCAGTATTGCACAGTGACAACGCCGGAGTGCAGAGAGCAGAGACAGAAGCCGGCCATGTTAGAAGGAGGCTCTTTTTTTTTTATTCAAGTGTGTTATGGCTTCACCCAGGTCATGTGACCCAGCGAGTCATCAACACAAAATCATGCACATACACAGAAAAAAAAGGAAGAAAAAAAAAAGAAAAAGAAAAAAAGAAACCAACAAACAAAAAACAAAAAAACATACAAATGTAATTTTCGCTTTCGGGACCACTCTTGACTTGTCTTTCCTTGGTTGGTTGGAGAGCGGGAAAGCCACATGTGTCGCCTGCTGCATCGAGACATCAGAACGCTTTGAAAATGCTGACAGCGAAATGTCCACCGGTTCGATTCCCACCACCGGACACCTCACACCGATGCATAACGCGGTGGGATACTTCTATGACCACCTCCAAGAAACATCATGGTTACAAATCCATTTGTTCATCAGACTTAACTGAAAAAAACACAACCTATTGCAAAGATTATTCAAACAAAACATAACAAAACACACCAAACCAATTGAAGGTATGGGGATAATAACATGAAGAACAAATCATAAACCCAGCAGCCTCTCTTACAATATTGTATTACACAGATAGTAGTGCAATGTATGTCTCTTCGTCCCTGTCGTAGAAAAAAAACATGGCAATGTCACGTATGTCATATTCACCTTGGAGGGGGGCCAAACTGTACTCCATAAATGTATGGACAGGGGGGGGTCGGACAACAAATGACAGCCTGTCACCATCTGAATTCAAATCCAGTTCACCTATGTGTACCGTTAAATGACCATCAGCATCGGAGCTAGCAAAGAATAAAATAGATTAATATAAATGTGCCTCTGACTGCGTCCCCTGTGTCTGACTCCTGTATGCCATCCATGTCACAGAGTGTTCTTCTAAGAGATGTAGTTACGCATGGCGCCTGTCACGGTTCATTGTTCACTTATCTTGGCTCCTCTCCGGAGGGACAATCGGTAAGAAAAATATAGTCCCTATATTTGACCTGCTGCTGCTGTCTACGAACACACGGTAGATGTTTGCTGTCTGCTTTCTGGGATTGGTTATGGCTAATACATTCCCCGATAGGTTGACAGCCGCTAACTGAACAATAGACCAATGGAAACGACCAAATGTCCAAATGGTCATTTTAAGAAACGAAACTAAAAAGCCAGTTGAGACAATGAGCAACATAAACGTCATACTCTTTCTGTTTAAAAAGCTTGGGAGTGTGTTTTTTTTATTTTTTTTTATAAATACAAGAAATAAACGTCTGCTTTGGTTCTGGTGGTGTTTTTGAATCTACACATGTTTCTAGATGGAATAAGCTCATGGATGTTTGTGGTTATATTGTTTTGTTTTTGTTTGTTTTCTTGAAATACATCAATTGCTTGTCTGTGTACATGAACCACCTCTATGTTATGAGTAAGGATCATTCACTAATAATAGCTCATAATTGCTATTATCGGTGAGTCCAGACACCAATAGCCGATTGAATGAGTTTAGCTAAAGCACAAATGGACCTGTAGCTGCTATAAATGTGCCACTTCTGTAGAAACACTGAACGCTGTTTCCTAAAGGCACATATGCTAAAATGTTTGTAAAAATACATATGCATCTTGGCCACGAAAAGGCCTTTTTTATTATCCCAAAGGCTGTTATGAACATATTGTACAGTATATTAGGATACGCCGGTACAGTTCCAATAATGAAACAATGCTTGTAGGTATTTATCCACGGCAGAAAGCCTTGTGGTTCCCTCAAGACAGAATGGGACCTGCGGGGTATTTTGAACCAACAATAATCTGTGATTCACTTTATGAGCAATTCTGAAAGTCAGAATATTATTGGAGACATTGTTTGCAAACCTGACACCACCAGTGAACATTTCAGAATGAAATCTGCTTTGCTGGAAGCCACCAAGGGAGACTGGGGTCTATGCTGATTCTGGAACGGTAACATAATTTTGAAATATTAGTTGTCAGTGTGGGGAGACACCACTGCTGGATGTTTGTATCAGTGTATTGGTTCTGCTATAGCTTCTCAAAGAGAAAACTGGATTATAAAACCGGATCAGACACAAGTCAGTCGAGGTGAGATGATGCATCTCAAGCAATCTTTCTCTTGGAAATATGTCTTGTATTATTTGTCTTGTTTAGTTCAATGCGTAGTTGTTTTTTGTGGAAAAAACCCTCTAATGACTCATTCAATTCTCTATCTCATGTGGCCCGACCTCCTTGTCACAAGCTCACAGAACCTTCTTCGAAAATGTATTGGGTATGTCATGGGAAACAAGACCTCAGAAATCCTGAGGCAGCCATTTCATTGGCTCAGGGAGTTTGTTAAACACCGTCCTTATCAACTGAACCTCTAGTGAAAGCTCTGTGGTCGGCTCTCTCTAGTGTAAGTACATGGGTTTTAAGCATGAGAACTATCTTCCCTTTCTTATTGCACTGCTGTGCATGAAGCCACTCAGACTTGTGAGCTTGCAAGAGGAAGTCAGGCCGCACACGGTTCTTCAAACCTGAGAACAGAGTACACCACCAAAAACCATATGCATTGGAAAACAGGTAGTGCCATAAAGGTAATGATGAACAAATGCCATGCCCTTTTGTTCTCATCACCGTGGAGATTGGATCGAAACATCTTAACATCTTAAAATCAGCCTAGTTGTTTTTCAGAAAATCAGAAAAGCATTTGTATCACTAGCCAGTCACCATACAACATTACACATACAATGTACATGCATTACAGCACTTTCGAAGGCAAGGGGGTTCTTTCTAATAAAATATCCATCTCCTTCCCATAACTAGCATTAACTTAAAGGATCATAGTGTCGCTTTTAAGCCTTTTCCTCATCTTCAGAGTGACATGCAGATAATTTCAGTCCGATTCTTGAGCTCAGTACAATATCAGGCTATTGTTTCCCCTAATGGCTTACAGCGCGTGTTGATTGTAAACTTCCTGGAGTCCTGGTGTAATAAACATGGCTATTCAACACAAATAAATAACAAATAATAAATAATAAGGCGGCTCTGTGTTGCATGCAATTAACAACGGTCCCGTGTTGTAAGCAGTTTAGCCTGGCTTGGGGGAGGGTCAGCTTTCAACTGCATGCATCACATATTTCATCACAGAAATCTGCCAAAAGGACCCGATATGAGCAGTTGCTGATAATAAAATCATAGATTGCACTTTGGAGTTCATAGATAAATGTTTATATATTTACCTCAGAGGACATATATTTACTAGTAGCGAATGATATTTAACTCTTGTATACGTAACCAGTGCTGCTCTGAAATGTCTCGCTGTTTTTAGATGAGAGGAAAAGTCAACAATGCCAGTATGATCCTTCAAATTCAAGACATTTGAGACCTCTAGACAATGTTCTTCATACATTTGCTATTTTCTGAAAGAAAGACAAATAAAGTACAAAAAAAGAATCACAAATTATCATGGCACAAGAATTGAATGACATCTAACGCACATGCTCATATTGGAAACAATATTTTGGCATGAAGTTGTGTGGCTTAAGTATTGAAACATTTGCCTAAGTATGATTGCTCATAGAAAACAATACCTGATGCTGAATCATATTAAATTCTCTGTCTGCTGTGAGGCTATTGAAAAGTACATAATGGTAATAGCATTTTTAAATTTATTTATTTTCAAGTTAAGGTGAAACCAGGATACTCCGTGTCGTTTTGAAAAATAGCATCTCTCCAAAATGTCTCCAAAGTGTGCATCATTTGGTATGTAACCAATGGAAATATATCAATGTAATAAACTAGGAAGGTCTGGTAGCTTGTTGTAGCTTGTTGTCCGTTCGTTTGTTGTGTTTTTTTAAATCTCTCCAACGAATCACTTTGTAGAAAAAATAGAAATCCATGCGTCATGCTTGGCGTCCCTTAGAAAAAAAACCCCCACAAGTTCTGCGTGGCGTCGCCGTTCCTCTGCGGTCCTCTCCAATACTTTATTATATACTTTACACAACGACCGGAAAAGAGAAAAAAGTGCTGAAATAAGATTTGGCAAAGAGCAGCATTGAGAGATGTTTGACCTAGTGTATAAAACATGGGAAGCTAAATGCTCGGCCTCGCTCTCTTTGCGTGCACATGTGTGTGTGTGTGTGTGTGTGTGTGTGTGTGTTCATATATGTGAGTTTGTGCATTTAAATGTGTGTGTGTATGTATGTGTGTGTGTGTGCATGTGTGTGCATGTGTGCATGTGTGTGTGTGTGTGTTTCTGCACACAAACACACACACACACACACGCATACACGACAGTCAGATGGATTTTCTCCTCTTCATGAGCTGCCGGTGGTCGGCGAAGCTGTGGAGGCCCGGCGACACGGAGCTGACAGGCGAGGGGAAGAAGCTGTTCTTCAGCGTGCTGGGCGAGATCTCCTCGATCCTGTACGACACCGAGTGAAAGTACTGATTGGGGTTCAGCTGCGAGCTGAACGAGTTCTGATGCGAGAAGGCGCAGCCCAGGCCACCCAATCTGCCCATCCCCCCGCCGCCGCCCTCGCCGCCCCCGGAGCTGCCGAACTCCGGGGGCGAGTGGTAGTGCATGCAGGAGCACACCGACTGCAGGTCCATCACCTCCCCGTGGTGCTGGTGGTGGAGGTCCACAGGTCTCCTCCGCCGGCGCCCCGGCCGCCCCCCGCCGCCGCCGCCGCGCACCAGCGGCTCCTCTTGGATGTGGATGATCATGCTGTTGCGATTGCCCGCCAGTGAGGCGCGCTCCTCGGCGTCGCGCCGCTCATCCTCGCTGTTCATGGTGAGGAAGCGCAACACCACCAGGTTGAGGAAGGCGCCGATCACCGTCAGGCCCACCAGGATGTACATGAAGCTGAAGGCCACATAGAGGGGCTTCTTCTGCAGCGCCCGGTTCTTCTGCAGCGCCACAAAGTCCCCGAAGCCGATGGTGGTGAGCGTGATGAAACAGTAGTAGTAGGACTGGAAGAAGCTCCAGTCCTCATAGTGGGAGAAGGCGGCGGCGCCCACGCACAGCGTGCCGATGCAGGAGAAGAAGCCCATCGTCACCATGTTCTCCATGGACACGTCGGTGACACTCATGCCGCAGCACTTCTTGATGCGCTTCAGCAGGTACTTGACGAAGGTGTTCATCCGCTCGCCCAGGCTCTGGAACATGACCAGCGTCAGGGGGATGCCCAGGACGGCGTAAAACATGCAGAAGGCCTTGCCCGCGTCGGTGCCCGGGGCCGCGTGCCCGTAACCTGAAGGACAGACAACACAACAACAGACAGCAGTTAGAGTTAACGGTGGATTCATCTGGGATGCAGCAGTCCTACTATGTTACAGCAGCACTGGGGGAAGGGTTACCACTAACTGAAAAGTATGGCCGTGTTTCCTGTTTCGTTCGGCAGGGAAGATATGCGGGTGAAGCTTTCAGAAGGGGGATTTAATAAATGTATTTCTACAGTCTACATGATGTTGACTTGAAACCTTTACAGACACTTTTTATTCCCACCGGGAAAGGTTTACTTGCGCTAGCCACGCGCTCTCACGCGCTCAAGAAACAAATATGACGCGAAAGAAAGTGAAACATCCTTTCACCCAGATGTAAACTATAGTATAATCAGACTTTAGATTATTAATCTAGACTATTGACTGAGACTATTGATGGAGCAACAATTCTCTCAGAGCACCCTGGGTGTAACTTAACGCCACATCGACGACGCCACACCGCCAGTCGGCCTACTAGTATTGTGGGGGCTCGTACCTGCAGAGGAATGCTCTAACTGCTAAGCCCATTCAGGGTTGGCAGTTTTAGTGTTCTTAAGACATTGGGAGTGAGGTTAACCTTGGATAGGATAGGGTTAGGGTTAGGGTTAGGGTCAGGGACAGTCCCCATTTCTGGTGGCATGTCTGTGCCTGTCCTCGGAAATGTCCCCGTAAAAAAAAAAGGATTAAAAAAAATAGATTTATAGATTTATTGAATGGTAAAGGTTACAGCTTGCTCATGAACATTAATTTTGAGACAGTTGGTAATTAGTCTTGTGTCTATCTGATAGGCTGTGACATGACCTCGCTACGCGGGGGTCTATCTATCGACTATATACCATAAGCAGGTCTGACCCATCATAAACAATAGGCTATCAATACACCCAATATTTACAGTACTACATTTACAATGATAAAAATAGGCAAAATGTGAATATGTCCAATATGTAACATCAGATTTTTTTTTTTTTATATGGATCGCCAAACTACAAATGTCCCCGTTTTTCATTTCAGAAATCGGTTCACCTTAACGTTGGAGGACTCTCTCTTGGCTCCATTTACACTAGCAGCACCCAGGATGAGGTGACCCTAAGGCTGCACAAGAGCATTGTCCAGTGGTGAAGAAGCACTGTGGAAGAGTTCTGAGTTTTTCAGCTAGCCGTTAGCGTTAACAAGAGGGTGGGTCTGACCGTCTGGGTCATGATGAAATCCAGCAAGATGTGGCGGACATCTTGCTGGATTTCAAGAGAGAGGAGGTACGTTGCTGTACTCAGATTCAGATTTGGACACAAGTAAAAAAAATATTTTAGTACAAAATACATTTAAAGTGGAAGTAGACAACTTTTCAACTTTTCCCACCCTAGCGTGGAAGTAGACAACTTATCAGATTTTCCCACCATTGCATTTCCAAACCGGATCGCTTTCCGTTTCCTCAGAGCCTAGTGACCACAAACAACACAAGACACATTTGGAAATCTCAGCGAAAGAAACGAATAAGAATAACAAGGATGTGGTGGTGAGAAAAAGGGGTTTCAAAAAATTCTGATGATGACGAATCTCTGTCAAGTTTGTTTCCTCATTAGCAGTTAGCAGTGACTCCACTAGACTCTGGCTCACAACAAGAATGGATGTCGGCCGGAAGGATGAGTGTAATAAAAGGTCTTCTCTGTGGTGAAGGATATGAGGAAAGGAAAGTAGGAGCTATTGAATTTGATAGAGGAGACACAAAGGAGCCAGTTAGGCTTTTATCCTAATGAGACTTTATGTCGAGGCCACTGGCTGCTGAGTCACACACAAGCAAGACTTCCCACCAAGCAACTTCACGGGGGGGGGGGGGGGGGCTGACTATTAATGGTGGAGACGTTACATTGATTTAGCAAGAATATATTTGAAATTAAATGAGCAGAAATTCAACCAAACCAGAAAAGGATGCCTTTGGCAGGTTGTAAAAAGAATAACTAAAGAGTTTTTTTCTCATCGATAACTTCTCCTCTTTCCCGCCAGGTGCTACACGGGGTCACCGCTAGTGTCTGTATTAAGAACCTAAAAGCTATAGCAGAAGAAAACAAAACACTACCGGCATGTGGCTGACATTTGTATCTCCCCCGCAACAACTAACTGCCTGGCTGCCTTCCTCTGGTACCATATTGTCTCTTCACAAGAAAATTGTAGCTATGTTTGTTGTGTTCTTGCATCAAACCTGGGCAGGTTGTTCTTGTCTCGTGTGTGTGTGTGTGTGTGTGTGTGTGTGTGTGTGTGTGTGTGTGTGTGTGTGTGTGTGTGTGTGCATGCGTGCGTGCGTGTGAGCCTTTACAGTATCGATCTTTACAGGTCTCCCCCCGATGGACTCCATCCACCCACACACACACGGGTGTTGATAAGTGTGAGCGCTTTTTATAACAGATAGAGAGAGAGAGAGAGAGAGAGAGAGAGAGAGAGAGAGAGAGAGAGAGAGAGAGATTCAACAGTCAAACAAATAATTTCAAAACAGGTCATGCCGTCCAGAAGACAGTGATGTGAGTGTGTGTTCACTGCTGTTGAGGTTATCAAATTAACCAATAGAATGGCAGGGATGGGGAAAACATGTATTTCTCGGAAACGGCTGTCATCGGCAAAACACAGGAAATTGAGGGAATGTATTGAGAGTTTTTATCGAATGTATATTTTTATTGGCCTGAAATGAGACATTTGAAATCCCACATACTTGCCAAATTGGTCCAATTTTCAGAATCAGAATTGCAAATAGTAGCCTGAAGTTAGGCTGTGACTACATTAGTTGGACACGCTGGCAAGATAACAGCTCTGCACTCTCCAATGCGGTTGTGTTTGGAAACTCGGTCCTGCAGCCTCATTACGTTGGGCAGTTGCTCTAATATGGATTGCATGGTTTGATTCTTCTCAGCCTCACCTGAACGTCGCTGTGGATGAAACCGTTTGCTCAATGACAAAATATGAGTACATTTCACCTCACAAGCGCCTGTTATTTTGGTGACAGCACAGTGACTGCATAATACTGCGAATATGTTTGTAGGATTAACTAAGCCCTTCACACCATGTGTATTAAAATCCTGGGAAGCATTTTGGTTTTCTGTCCAGCCATCTGTTTGCCATTGGCATGAGACTCCCCCCCCCACCTTTTCCTTGCAAATTAGCAAAGAAATTTATACCGATTCTGGATGTGTGAACATTTTTGCACGATAATTAGCATTTAATGAATTCCACAGCAGTGGATCGAACTGTAAATGTCATTCCATCCATGGTTACTTTGTGATTTTGAAAACAGACAGACCAGGTTCAAAGAGAGAATTTGAAATGGCGATTAGAGGGCAACGCAATATGGTGTATTTCCAAGTTTACGGGTTCATTCACAACAGATAGCCTACAGCATACATGGTGAAACCCTTTTTTATACAGCGATAGTATTTTGTATTTTACACAGTCTATGGCCGAAACACGCTTTTATTTTGGACTCACTACTGTATTTTACAACACTTTTTCTTACATACACATCTGTAGCAATACTGTTGTTTGTTGTGAGGTAGGTTCACACACATAGTACCACAATGGCAGCAGACAGACTGAAGAAGAGACAGACTAAATCAACACAATGTTATACAATATACACCGCCAGGTACGCACACTATTGCCGTGGGCTATACATTAGCATTGAAGAGCCGGGACCTGATAATTCCCGCTGTTTTCTGAGCTGTTGTCTTGAATTGTCTCGTTGATATTGTTGATTGAATTCTTGGCTGGTGGTCACAGCAGCGGCCTTTGTAATCTGTTTGTCATGTCATAATGACTGTGCTATCTGGTGTTGTCAAGGGAACAGACATATTTGTTCTGCAAGAACAGGACCCTGTCATGCACAGGTGCTTTTGTGGCGTATGTGTGCACAGGTGCATGATGTGTGTGCTTGGTGTGTGTACGGAACAGCGTGAACGCTACGACAGAAATCATGAGACTAATGCAGTAATTAGCGAGCGATGCAGGGACTAAAGTCATTTTAAGCTGCTACCACAGCTGCTGATTTAGGCAATAGCCATAGGCAACAGGCTGAATTATGGATGCTATACACACTGATGGATAAGCAATCACATAAAAAATGTTAAATGTATGTCCCATGAGCCATTTCAAAAGACATATGGAATAGGGTGTTATCGTTTGGAGTTTGTTACATTTTAAAGTTGAGTAGCCTAGATCATTTTCACAGAGGCGTCATCGTAGGACAAACACAGGCGTCGCTCACAACACTAAATATGGGCCCTGGTACGTCAAAGGAGCAGACCCATAATTAGTGCTGTGAGTGACACCTGTGTTTGTCCTACGATGATGCCTGTGAAAATGGGAAGTCAACTGGTAACACACTGTTGCCGACATGAAAATACAATCTATCACCTTTGTGAAAAAAGAGGCTGACTGTTGGCACATTCCTCCACTCAAGGACTAGCGTTTCTCTGTGATGCCCTGAAATATGATGTGCAGGTGCAACCAAGTTGTGACATCACAAAACGTATCACAATCAATCTATTACTTTTCAATATGCCAATATATGCAAATGAACTTGTTGTCGCACCTGTGGTAGGATGGAAAACTTTCATTAAATTATTACTTACTATAAAATAATATTAGAAGGTGTTATAGTCTGAGGGGTTTTAAGTCCATGATAATTCATTTTATTCTACTTTGGGTTTTATACTCATAGTTAGTTAAGAGGTAGTGTATGAGCGGTTATTATTTAAGAATTGGCAATCTTTTGCCAATTGTCTCGCTTGTTTCTCATGGCTATATATGCGATTAGAGCACCTAAGAACAGCAGCAAATAACCCTGTATTTTATTTATTCATTTTATTTGCCTTCAGAAAAAGACACCTAAACTAAACTAAAACACAGACTGCAACAACCTAAGATGCTGCAATCCTTAACCAGTTCACAAAGTTGTAGCTTGTGTCTACATAATTGAAATGCACAGACATTATGTGCCTCCCGGTCCTCCCAATATTTGCAAGTCATAATCATGTTGAAATTTTATTATGGATGTTTTATTAGGGTGTGTGTGGGTGTGTGTGTGTGTGTGTCCGTGCGTTTCTTAAGTTCATTATTAAAAAGCAACTCTGTACTGCATTTTGAATTTCAAACCTTTTCTTGTATGCATTTTTCATACACAGCAGTATCAAACTAACACATCTGCTAAGTTCAAACATAAAAAAAGAGTTGTGTAATGTTTACACCTACTCCCGATTAGATGTAAGCTCTATCTTACCAACGGTTGACATGACGCATATATTTAAAAGATCAAAGGAAGAAAATGGACAACCAAAATAAAGAAATAAGCTGCTTAGTCTATGTGGCAGCCAGTGTCGATATGCACCATCTATGTTTAATAAGAGCAATATTCACCCATTATTGTTTTCCGCCAGTGGATATGGACCAAATTAGTGATCATTGACTTACAGACCGACAGATGGTATGTATCAGCACAGCTCACATTATAATACTCATTTCATTTCTCAGGGTATGTTTACTGAGTCTGACATTATTTATTCATTTCTCACAGTATATATAGACATTGTTTGTTTGTTGCATCTCCATCGGCTTATCGTTCAACATCTCTCAAATGCTGTCGATCTATATTTATTGCACTACGTACGTAGAACTAGCATTTTATTGGCCCGAAAAACGTCACTAAAACGACACAATTATAATTTACGTTGAGCTTAGTTACGGTTTGGGTTAAGTAGCAATGGTGCAACTGAAGAAAGATGCAACTCTTGTTTCAACGTAGAGTTTAGTGTGAACGTGACACTGGCTGCTGGTATCCCCGTTTATCCAGCACCTTAGGGTCCTTAGAAGAATGCAGAAAGCAATCAAGCGCACAAAACCGTAAGTTCTTCCTCACCCCATCAAAGGGGATAATCCCCATCTCACTCAATTCAACAAGACTCACTGAGAGCTTTAAATGCGTCAGAGGAAAGCACAGAGCAGGCCACCTAACGCACAGCAGGAGTCCTTTTTCGGTTAACGTCGGTTTCTTTGAAGCGCTCCCCGCGAAACAAACTCGTGCAATTCTGCCACAACGTCTTAGTAATACCAGTGTGGATTAGGGTCCCTCGGGATGGTAAAGAGGCGATCGCTGATGTGCCTTTCAATGTAACGACGACCACGACGAGGTAATTCCAATTGTACCCGTCTCTGAGATTCCTTTAATGCGGTCGGAAAGGATTTAGATTGAGAGTGAAAGCCTTTTATTTGTTAGGCCGTGATCAGTCTGACTAACAAAATACCCCTACATAACTACAAGGGCCTGGGTTAATGGATTAATCCATTCTATTACATTCAAGTGCTGGGGTCTCTAACGCTATGGCCTAACAGAGAGACAACACAGAGCCCTAACACGGCTCCCATGTGTAGCAGGGGGCCAAGCTAACAGTAAAAGATTCAGGCATTTACTGCAGGGTCTTATCCAGGGTTACTCCGGATGAGCGGGCAATACTTCATAATCCGTCATCATTTCATTATCCCCTGCAGAAAAAATATCCCATGGAGGCATTCTTGAGTAATTCATTTTAGGTCTGACGCTAAGCGTTTAGCACGGAGAGAAAGTGAATTTGGAGTTACCTGCCAGCGTGAAGCAGAATAAAGTATGGAAGAACGTAGTTTGGAAGAACTTTGGGGAAAGAAAAGTGGAGATGAGATTAGGCACTACGATGTAAATGTTATATCACCAAAACAACCAAACAAACAACTACCCTCTGCCTGTGTGTGTGAGCACACGGGACCAGTCTTACAACAACATATGGCTGTGCCCCTGTCTGTTAGTGTCAGTGCTCTGCATGATGAACAAGGAGTCTCCTTACTAAGTCGGCATGTGTTTCCAGCACTGGGAGGCACAAGGGAATAACAATAGGAGTCATGACAGGGAACAGAGGGCCATAGAGACAGCGTGTACCGCCGAGAGACAGACAGGGAACGAGCAGATACGGGTTTGGCCACAGAAAGCCACCGCTGAGCAAAAGCTACTCTTTCCTCACTTCTGTGGACACTCAGTCCAGCGGTTCCAGAGGGAGCTGGACAGAACCTGGGGACAGACCAGGTTTATCATCCCATTACTGCAGCGCTTACCACTGAAGAGCACAGAGATACTGACACCATTTAGGGACCCCCTTATATATAGTTTTCAAATATGTCTAAGATATTTGAAAACTATATAAGACTAAGAACGGGGAGGGGGGGATATGCGTGACACAGTGACATCTAGGACATCTAGTAATTAGATCAATGCAGTATTTTCTGAACCCAGAGTCATTCCTCTTGTCTTTATATCATTCGGAGAGTGATCAGGATTTGGAGGCCCGATGATCTGTTGTGCAAGTAGGGCTGCAGGCTGCCTTTGAGCTCTGACAACAACCAATAGATTCACACAGTGCAGTGTAGAGACTAATAATTTATTTTTTGGCTTTAATGGGCCACAGCTACCACCCCCCAATGTATTGCAATGCAATTGAAGTGGGCTTGTACAACACATCAATGTTTTGCTCAGAGCAGAACAAGCCGCGCTGAATATATGTTTGTCTTCTCAACACCGCCACAGAAAGTCCTCAATGGGACTGTATCTTGCAGGGATGAGCGCTGCTGACCACCTGTCTGTTGTTTAAATGTGTGTTTTATGCAGACATCTATGGCACTGAAGGTATTTTTATGCAAGATGTGAACAATGCGGGAAAAAATGCAAAAACAAACAAACAAAAAAGTCAACTTAGACATCTGACGTTTTATTCTTATTTTCTTGGACAGCTACAATGGGAAAGCTGCTGAATCGGCTGTCTGTATTTTTTTGGCAGGTAGAGATTTTTGAAATGCTGAACAAGCAGTTCTGTGTGTGTGTGTGAGGGGGGGGTTATCTTACATAAGCGGTTTCATTGGATTTCTGAGATGGACGGTGAGGATCGTAATAATTGGGATGGAGGACATTTTAGATCGTGTGAGTCAGTGGTTTGTCTATGAGTAAAGGTATACAGTCGGCCTGAGCAGTGGTGAAATTATAGTGATGAAATCCACCGTTACATTCAGTGACCTTATGAATCACTAACAGTTGACAGCTTGTTTGTATAATGAATCAGTACGTAAGTTCCCTTGTCACTGGAACCTGCCTTTTAAAGCTGCTGTAGGAAAGGTTTGAGAGAGAGAGAGAGAGAGAGAGAGAGAGAGAGAGAGAGAGAGAGAGAGAGAGAGAGAGAGAGAGAGAGAGAGCAGAAAAGAATGGAAGACAGCAAGATTTTGACAACAACAAAACAAAAATGTCCCATCCCTCTCTGCTTCCTCCCTCCCTACGTTTCTCTACGTATTGCATTTTACGCACCTGTGATTGACAGGCAAGATGGAATCCCTGAACCAATCAGGGAAGAGACGCCCTGATTGCTCAGAAAGTAGTCGGGGAGCTGTCTAAAAATGGTCTCATACAGAGGCAGGCGCAGTCGACTCTAAACATATTCTCACAGAGCATTTCACTCACTAATAGCTGATGGATGGCTATGGCATCTCTAACAAATGACACTCAAATAATAGCTCTTAAATCTTGCCTACAGCACCTTTTATGCAGCTTTGAATATTAACACTAATCCAACAGCACATCAAAGCCATTTTACTTTAGCCATTTTGATTTTTTTTCTTCTCCAAATGATGTCTTTACTTGCACCAAAGGCCCCCTGTTGCTGTACATGGTGTGCTATGTCTAAGCTACGGTCAAACAATTGGATATATCAACCAGAATATGACGACCTGTATATCTTATCAAATGGGCAATATGGTGATTCTAAATCTCTGAAGGTACTGGCAAAAGAGACACAAAAAAAGGAAAGAGAAAAGTTATTCATTATTTCCGTAAAGTGTCTGACTTTGTCTAACTGTTTTTGTTAAAAACGATGAGGCTAACGTTTTCCAGAAAGTTGCCTACGACATCAATTCACCACCAATAACGCCCTCTCGCCCCCTCTGGCCCCCTCTCTCCCCCTCTCACCCCCTCTCACCCCCTCTCACCCCCTCTCTCCCCCTCTCGCCCCCTCTCACCCCCTCTCACCCCCCTCTCGCCCCCTCTCACCCCCTCTCGCCCGCCCAGCCTCTCGCCTCCGCATTTCAGGTGTCACTTCCTGTCGGACGCTCCAGGTCTTGAAAGGAAAGTTCCAGTAAGCCACAGGCAAACCACACACTGGCACAGGCTGTCAGAGACATGCAGTGGAGAAATCACTTCCTAGCTTCCTTTCTTGCACCATGTCGCCATGTGTCACATTACTAATAAGACAATTACTATCCTTCTTGGCATATGTCATATTTCCATGTCTTTTTCTCTTTTCTTTGTCTCTATGAGTGAGCCAGACGACTGATTACCGATTGACTATAATAATATTCCCAAGAAATACATCATTTTTTCATCACCAATTGGCATTTAAATTGATTTTACTGAACTCATTTGTATTTTGAAATAAGTACATAACTGAGGATGAAAATGATGCTAATAATCACACACAGGGACAGGTAATGACAGTGTTGTGGCTACTCTGATTAATGCTCAAAAGTCACACACACACACGCACACGCAAATATGCACATATGCACAAACACACACACACACACACACACAAGTGGAGTGCACTATACCATTATGCACACACACACACACGCACACACGCACACACACACACATAGACAGGGAAACCTGCTGCACTAAAGCGATCGCCCGACAACAAGGAGTCACGTCGTCATGGTTGCGCTCTGTCTCCTCCTCATCACTCCGGCTGGGACGCCAACATTAGCGAGGAGGGATTGTTTCTGGGGGCGCTAGAACTCAAGTGACTCATGGCTGTGGGAGGGAGGGGGAGGGAAGGGGAGGGAGGGGGAGGGAGGGAAGGGGAGGGTCATTTTATACCCCCACTCCCCCCCCCCCCCCCCACACACACACACACACGTTTTTAAACAGACTTCAGAGAAGTCCTTGAAGTCACATATTTTCGCTTTCTTGCAATACTTTCACCACCACCACCACCACCACTGCCACCACCTCTTCCACCACCACCTCTACCACCACCATCACCTCCACCACCACCTCCACCTCCACCACCACCGCCACCACCACTGCCACCACCTCTTCCACCACCACCTCTACCACCACCACCACCTCCACCACCACCACCACCTCCTCCACAAAAGCCACCTCCTCCACCACCTCCTCCACAACCACCACCTCCTCTACCACCACCACCACCTCCACCACCACCACCACCTCCTCCACAACAACCACCTCCACCACCACCTCTACCACCACCACCACCACCACCACCACCTCCTCCACAACAACCACCTCCACCACCACCTCTACCACCACCACCACCACCACCACCTCCTCCACAACAGCCACCTCCTCCACCACCTCCACCACCACCTCCACCACCTCCTCCACAACCACCACCTCCTCCACAACAACCACCTCCTCCACCACCTCTTCCACCACCACCTCTACCACCACCACCACCACCACCACCACCTCCACCACCACCACCACCTCCTCCACAACAGCCACCTCCTCCACCACCTCCACCACCTCCTCCACAACCACCACCTCCTCTACCACCACCACCACCACCACCACCTCCACCACCACCACCACCTCCTCCACAACAACCACCTCCTCCACCACCTCCACCACCACCACCACCTCCTCCACAACAACCACCTCCACCACCACCACCTCCACCACCTCCTCCACAACAACCACCTCCTCCACCACCTCTACCACCTCCTCCTCCACCACCACCACTACCTCCACCATCACCACCACCACCACCTCCTCCACAACAGCCACCTCCTCCACCACCTCCACCACCTCCACCACCACCTCCACCACCACCACCACCACCATCACCTCCACCACTACCACCACTTTCACCTCTAGGTGATGATGGCCGGTTGCCAGCAAGGAGCCGGTGTGTGGCCGCAGACCAGGTACAGAGTAATAAAAGAAGTGAGGTTATGAAGTTATTCAACATGGCAACAGGGGGTAGAGCCATTGGACTTAAAAGGTAGAAGCAATGTTGTTATATTCCTCTTGCACCTTTCTGTGCTTTCACACTTTTATGGCTGCAGCGCGGCGCAGAGGATAATTTCCACGACTGTCCTTGATATACAAGCTGAGTCGCATTCAGAACAAAGCGATACCCTTGGAGCAGCGGCGTTTACCAGAACACCCATTCCTAAATCAGTCTGCTGACATTGAGCAGAAGGGAGTGGGTTTAAATGACACGTATAAAAAGGTGATCATCTATTTATAGAAACAACACCTCCTCAGTCAGACAGGGAAACGCTCCCCTGTGATAAACAGCTGAGAGAGTGTGAGTGTCAATAAGCTAAAAGGGCAGCAATTAGTGGTGTGTGTGTGTGTGTGGTCAGGCTTATGTATTATTATTAGCTGATTTTATGTGGGCAGGGACGGTATGGATAGCTGATGGCTGTCATTGCCTCCCAGGAAGGGGGCTGGAAGTTGTGGGACACGATAAATCTGGCATTTGATCTATCAGCCGCTCAAGTCGATTCCAGATAGTAAGGACACCTACACACACACACATATAAACACACATGCACACTCACGCACATGCATGCACGCAGACACACACACATTCACACACACACACACACACACACACACACACACACACACATAAACACACATGCACACAAACACACACACACACACACTGTTTCTATGGTCTTAACCACAGAACATATTAAATAATCTTTGGGGAAATAAAGCATACAAAATCTTGGCAGTAATATTGGCCAGATTTTAGTCTAGTCCCCTTCTCTTACAACTTACAGTACAAATTGACACGATTCTAACCGCCTTTGGAATTGAACATTGAACGGTGAATAGTGAACAGTGAATAGTGAACATTGCAGTCATGGTGCCTTTTTGTGCCGAGCCATTGGACAGGAGCGCTCCCTGCTCATCTGACGCCCCACCCACTCCCGGCAGCGAACGCACCTTCTATGGCACTGTCCCAGGTGTCACCCTGCCCCACGTAATGAAGCTCATTGCCCGGTGTCCAGCGATACGAACATTAAGGTGCTGCTAAGCAACAGGCGCTTGCACTGGGTACACCTCCCCCCCCCCCCCCCCCCCCCCGAAAATAGTGACATCACGTGGCCTGGCCTATCCTGCTGAGTCTGGACGTCTACTATCACTCACATGGAGAAGGACAGCAGGCCTGGCCTCAAGGATGCTCTTTGATAGGAATTTGACTTGTTTATTTCGCTGCAGACATACATAAATACAAGAGGAGAGTACGGGCTCGGGCTTGGTTCATTTCCATAGGCCTTTGCTGCGATTATTTCTTCAGCAAATGAAAATTAGATGAAGGCACAATTACCATTTAAACAAAATCGTTTTTCAAAGCAGTTTTTTACTGAAAGCAGTACATTTTTACATAATTTGAAACACTGGAACAATCATTACTGAAGCCATTGTAGAACAGTATTTTCTTAACAAATGTGACCCACACCAACTCTAAACTGTGGCTCTTTTTTAATCAAAGGTAAATATATACATACATATATTTCCAGGTATGTGTTTTCAAGTTCACATCGCATTATGCATTAATAAATAACGGTGATGTTTTCACTATAAAGCATGTTATCTCATCCATTAAGTTCTTGGAAGAGCAGCGCAATACCGACAACAATGACTTGCTCAGCCTATCCTCACTTCTCTCTATGTTCCCATATTGTTGCTACTATGACTTCAGTTACACATAAACTCCAAAAAAGAAAATCAACAACATGCATCTCTCTCTCTCTCTCTCTCTCTCTCTCTCTCTCTCTCTCTCTCTCTCTCTCTCTCTCTCTCTGCAGCACTAAAACAACTCTCGGGGGTCAGGGTCACCAACGACCTGCTAATGGCCACCGCAGGAGAAGCTACGGCTCCCCTCTCGGTGTCGGTGGCCACTGAGTGCAGCGTGTGACCATGTTGAACACAGCATTATTCTGGAGTGCCTCTAAATCCTCACGGACCTCGTAAAGTGGATGTCCTTATATGGTCGTGGAGCCACGCTCGCGGTTCTTCTGCCAGCAACATTCTGGCGCGACTAAAGCCCAACACACATGGGGGACAAATCGTAAATTCGGTTCATATTTGTAGGGCAACCCAAAAGAGAAATAGAAATAATCATGTTGTTTTAACCAAGCCCGGATCTACCCAATCTGGCAATCTGGGCACATGCCCAGGGGCCCCTGAGTTCGAAAGGGCCCTCCACAGAAGTATGACACAATGCTTGACCCATTCTCGTGTTCTTGATAATTATCCAATCACAATTAAATAAAAGTTGTTTCCAAGAAAATTAGGTAGAGATGGCTGGGCGAGTGGTGAATGAGCAAGTGGCAATGCACTGTATAGATTGGCTACTGGTCAAGGTGGGTGGGCATAGAGAGCAGGTGGCTGACATTGCACAGATTTAAGAACAGTTTTTCTTAAGCCAAGCCAAGGTTAAAAACAGTGGAATTGATATTTACTTGACCACCTATCAGTTAGGATGTATCCAACCGAAAGCCCAGCGTGGTCTGTGTGGTGTGTGTGGTGGGGGGGGGGTAAGCGCTTCAGTGCCCAGGGGCTACTAATCCAGCCTTGGTTTCAACAGAGCAAAGTGCACAGAGCGTGAATGTACCAGCGCTGCGTTTATTGCTTACTTTGTATTTGTTTCAATTTTGGACAGTTCAAAAACATTATTTTGCCTCAGTCCCGACACGGACGTGTGCTCTGGGCTTTAGTCGTGTTGATGTTAGCGACATTTAAATAGTTAGAGAAACACATTAAAACAGCCCCATTATTACTGCAAATAAAAAGTGGGCAAAAACCTATTTGTTTCGGAAAGTATCTGTGAGTGAGAGAGGCGACTGTGAAGAGCTTCACTGATTTCACCTGTGCAGTATTTCACTGCGGACCACCAGGCTGAACTGGTCCCTCACACACTGCTCAGACCCAGCGCTCAGACCGTCTTGCCGGGACGCCCCCTGACATTTGAGGTGTGCCGTTCCTTCCGGGCCCTTCTGTCCATGCCCCATTAGACATGAGCAGTCAACCTTTGCATAACAAACCAAGGGTGCTTTGTTATGTGATGACCGGTGCATCAAACCTTATCTAAAATGAACCTTTCATTTAAATGAACCTTCACATTATCTTCCAAAGTTTCAGGATTAGTATTATTATATTTTGTTTCTGCTGTTTTTGTTCTTACTACAGTAAAAGAAGAAACTAAATCAAACTCTACTTAGCATTTGCTGAATTTGAAAGCAATTTACGGGATTGAAATATTTTCTAAATTCTGATTGTTGAAATATTGTGAGCAACAGGTGCTGTACAGTATCAGGCCAGGATCAGGTTGAAGTGATTGTTTCAACTGAACACACCATCATGTTTCTCATTTTGTCTCGCAGACGATAATTTAAGTACATAAAGACATACGTTCCCTACCCTGCCCACACACACACACACACACACACACACACACACGCACGCACACACACACACACACACACACACACACACACACAACAAGTCATTTTGTTATGTAAACTGCAGGTGGTGCTACAAGCATTATGTTCCTTTGCCTGCGGGTCTGTTTGACTTTCTCCTCTTCACCAACCTTATCCCACCACAGCTCTATTATAACGTTGTTTGTTTTACATCCTCCCGGGGCCACAGCATTTAGGATCACAGACACCACTCTTCTATTAAAAGGCACGAGCACAGACACACGTACACAAACACACACACACACACACACACACATAAAAGTGTGTGTGCCAAAAAAGGCACAGACGCTGATCTCACACCGGTGTTCTGTGGCAATAACTCATAAAAGAAACCACACACACACACACATACAGGCCAACAGTTTTTTTCCAAATTGGAATAAAGTGGGAGCGATAAGAACAGGTGGGAGGGTGCGTTGTGTGCAGAGAAAAAGGATGAAAGGCGTAGAAGCGAGTTTCTAGTGGGAGGAAGTAACCGTCCTTCTGTCTTTACTCTCTAGTCACTAGAAACTACACACAACAACTGCAGATGTTGCTCACTGCGCAACACCAAACGTTGGGAAGAGAAGAATCAAAATAATACAAGTGCGACCATTTGAAGCTTGATGCTTCCCGCTTGTCTGACCGGGCCTCCATCACCGAGCGGCGAGGAGTCGGGGAGAGCACAGGTGCAGCTCGTTAGGTTAATGATGGGTCTGCATGCCAGCGCCCATAATTAACGCCATGAGGCACGTGTGCTGTTAATGGGGAGGAAATGAAGCTTGTTTATCAAATACTCGACTGGTGAAGGATAACCTGGGTTCATGTTACAGTGCTCATCTGCAGTGTCTGTGTGCGTGCGTGCGTGCGTGTGTGTGTGTGTGTGTGCGTGTGCGTGTGTGTGTGTGTGCGTGTGTGTGTGCGTGTGTGTGTGTGTGTGTGCGTAAGATGTTCAATATCCAAAGAACAGTTTTGTTCAGCTTTTCCCGTTGTGTATGTGCCTAGTCTACGAGGTACGCACCATGGTCTTTAAATAGCACCACCAGGCATGTGAGGCAAAGTTAAAATCTGTCAAACATAACTTATTCATCAGCTATTCTAATACAGCATGTGGGACAGGATTATGAGTTGTTGCAATATTCAAGGTTCTATTCATATTTAAAATAAATAACCACCATTATTTTTTCATACATAAATAATTAATAACCAAGCAGATTTACTGGTCCTGCCAGCCCTCGTGATATTTGCATTCGGTGGGACAGACCCTCACAATATATTTGCATTTAATGCACTTGCTCGTGTTTTTTGAGAAAATAAGGCTCTGAGTGCTGAACTCAACAGACTTCTAGAAGCAGCACTCCAGTACATGTGCTGGTCATGGAGACAGTTATCTTATCTGTGCTCATGCCAGTGTACTGCTACAGGTTACACTTCTTATTAACACAATCATACGTTAAATAATGTAATATCTCATTAGGCAACGCAAAACGATGGACGTTGTTCTAGGAGTAATTTTGTATAGCTCACTGAGCACACACACACACACACAGCTGAAATAGAAACAATCTCTAAACTTGCCTGTATAACAGCCAAGCACATTTACTTTCCACGGCTATAATAGTTAATTGACTGTGAGGACAGGCCGTTAAACCTAAATGGAGGGTAAATTTATACCCGCCATTATATTCAAATGTTTTGTTTTTCTACCAAATCAAAACGCCAAAATCAAGTGTCGTCTGTCTCTGAATTGGCAGATAAGGCTTGGTAAAGGTGGACATTGAAATATACGAGGGCCAATCAAAATATATGGTCTGTGGCTGAGCAAATAAACACTTAAACAGAGATGTCCCAGATGAAGTGAATACAGCTCTCTATGCCACAGAAAGCATGAGCCAGATGAAATGGAAAGCAGCATTGTGATTGGCTGATATGAGCGCCGCTTTACACACTAGGGAAAGTGATGTCACTCAGTGGGAACAGAAATTGCAGAACCTTTTTTTGTGCTACTTTTGCTCTCCATGTGTAGACTAGGAGAGGGTGCTGAGTATTATGGGCTGGCATCTGGTCAACTCTGGTCCCTCCTACTACCGAAAGACAATTTCCGATCTCTGACTTTGCACGTGAGCTGTGTACGTCAGTTAACAGTCCCCGGAGCAGGAAGAGAAAGAAGAGGAGAAGAAGAAGAACGACAAGGAGAAGAAATCTGGAGTTTTTGAACATGTACCTGAAACAGATATCGCTCCCTCCAAAGTCCCCTCTCTCTCACCAATAATGTACATTCAAATCGTCCACATCCAACGCTTGGGAACGAGGCAACCTCAACACCGCATTCATCAGAAGCATGACACACATGATTTTGAATGTGGGGGAGGGGGGGGGGTTATAGTTCAGAGGTTATAGTTCAACACTCATCCTTCAATTGAGAGCCAGAAGACACACCTCGCGGCAGAACAGCTTGTTTTGTCAGAGAAACCTTGACAAGCGGGGGGACAAACGGTTGATTCGACAGGCCGGGCCTCACGCAAACCGAGTGCGATGTCACTCACTCATTCCAGCTCTTTCCACCCTAACTCGTGTCGTGGTGTGATGTGCGCCCGTCACCGGCAGGGCTGTCTGGGGGCTGTTTAATCTGCACACAGAGTTCAGTTTCAGAATAGTCCAATGCTATTTTCGATGCTCTCCCTATGATGTGAGCTTAGTTTCTGTTTTTACCTTCAGAACCAGGAAGTTGAAGTTTACATGCAGGGGTGCCGATGTCTGGCTGTCTCCTTGGAAACACATCATTATTATATTCTGAGACCCATCCGGTGTGTGTGTGTGTGTGTGTGTGTGTGTGTGTGTGTGTGTGTGTGTGTTGTAACCACTATCGGTTAAAACTCAGGAGAATAGCGATCTGCCCTGAAGACATTATGGAGAAATCATTTCATGTTTTCAGTTTCAGTAGGTCATGATTCAATCAGACTCTAGTGGCATGCTGTTTAGGCCTGGCTACTTCCCCCTGTTCACCTACACTCCTACATCTACATCTCTCTCTCTCTCACACACACACACACACACACACCATGTACCACACATAACCATTGATAGAGAAACACACACACACACATTTACACACAAACGTGTACATACAGTATATAAACCGATAGACAAACGTGTACACATACACATCAAGTTTCTGAAAATGTGACAGCTTTCTCCAGGATAACTAAAATAGTCTGAATCTGAAAAACACATATATAACACACACACATATACAGTATATATATATATATATATATATATATATATATATACGCACACACACACACACACACACACACACACACACACACACACACGCACACAAACATATTCAAACAGGCATCACTGTCAAGACCACATGTCTCCCATCTCCGCGGGTAGAACCAAAAACAACTGCTGTCAAGATGATGGCGTCCAAACACAGTGTTCTGGAAGATGACAGCTGAGGAGCTGCAAAGTGGGGGCCCTTTCACAGAGCCCTAGGGGCCAGAGACAGGCATGTCTGGCCACAGATGCTGCGCGACGCCCGCGCTGCGCCGCATGTGATGGACACGATCACCTGGAGCGCGTTTAGGTCCGGACGCTAAATAGCGTCACACCGCAGCACCGATACACAGGAAGACAGGTGGTGCATTTGTTTGGAATTTGAGTCACACTGTTAGAGACAGCTCATTGTTGGTGTCCGAGTGTGAGCAGTACAGCAGCCATCGATGTGACCGTCATTGTTTCACTAACATTGGAAGTGGTTATTCGTATAAGAAATAGACATTTGGAAAATATAGATGCTAAATAGCGTAGGCCTAGTTGTCATATTCATTTGTTGTTTGTTGCTCATTTTTAACTTTTTTCCTGTGCGTGTCCTTAATAGACCACTACTATGCTAGCCTCATGCTTTGGGTGGGTGGGTTTCTATTATTAGCGTAGCGGCGAGCTAACACATTGTTAGCCATGGGGTCCAGAGTGGGACGTCGTTGAGCAAAACGCTACGGAGGACATCTTTCCACCAAAACCCTACACTATTAAAATCTCACAGAGGGTGTCAAAATGAGAATACAAAAATATGCTGTTTGGCTGGTATTCACAATTAACTAATTTTAAATGGACATGACTTTCGTGATACAACATAAATATAACGGATGAAATGCAAATCTGTTCCATTCCAATAGCTGCTCAGCTCCGTGTACACAACTCCAAGTGCGCCGTACTTTTGTATTTGTTACATGAGGCCCTGACACTATAAGTGCAGGCCTTTACCCGCAACAATGACAGGAATGAAGATGTAGTTTTAGCATTGTGTAGACAGAGAGAGAGAGAGAGAGAGAGAATGAATGCGACACAATGGACAGCCAAAGTGGTCAGCTGGAGTCCAAATCACCAGCATCACCAAAGCCATCTGCCCCTTTCCATCCTACATGAGAGGACAAGAACAAATGACACAGCAATACAACACAATCAATTTGAAAGCAGATTCTAGCTACTTATAGTGACGCATGGTACAGTATTAAAGGTGCTGTAGGTCAAATTTAAAAGCTATCATTTGAGTGTAATTTGTTAGGAATGCCGGAGTCATCCTTCAGCTATTAGGTGCTGTAAGAATATCTGTTTAGAGTTGACTGCTCCTGCCTCTGTATGAGACCATTTAGATGTTAGACCGCTCCTGGCTCATTTCTGACCAAATCAGAAATCAGGGAAGAGACGCCCTGATTGGTTCAGGGAATACATCTTGCCTGTCAATCACGGGTGCGTGAATGCAACACTTCTCAGTGGTGGAGAAACGTGCTGGGGGCGGGAGCAGAGAGGGAGGAGACGTTGTTTTAGTTGTTTAGTTTCAACATCTTGCCATCTTCTTTCTCTCTTTACAACTCTCAAATCTCCCCTACAGCAGCTTTAATGGCATTACACAGCGTCACACATGAAGCAAATTCAATTCACCTCGTAAATTCACCTGTGTTATTAGGTAAACACATGCAGTGTTTGTTTTGTCGGCTGTGGGCTTAGGAGATCGGCATGGCAACCCTTGTGCTTTCACTCCTGAACGGTCCAGTTGGCTAAACACAGCGGGACTGGCCACTCGGGACCGGTACACACTTTCCTGTCGTAGCAGCATGTTGCTGCACCAGCACAGCTGTGCAGCGTGACCACTCTGCCTGGAAAGTGTTCCTCTCCACACAGAGAGGCCAGACACGCCTCTGGGAGGGGGGGGGGGGGGGTGTCACATGACACAATGTTTGGCTGGGAAACTCAAAAACACACACACACTTTTGTGTGATGCTGCATAATGCTGTGTGAACGTTTAAATATATATATATATATATATATATATATATATATATATATATATATATATATATATATATATAGTTACACACACATACACAACCAGTATGAGAAGTATGTGATGCAATCTTTTTTGTATTGACTAGAGTAGAGTAAGTATAATCAGATAGATGGATAGAATGATAGCTGGATGGATGGATGGACTGATGTATGGATAGAAGATAGCTAGCTAGCGAGAGAGGGAGAGAGATAGATAGATAGATAGATAGATAGATAGATAGATAGATAGATAGATAGATAGATAGATAGATAGATAGATAGATAGATAGATAGATAGATAGAGAGAGAGAGAGAGAGAGAGAGAGAGAGAGAGAGAGAGAGAGAGAGAGAGAGATAGATAGATAGATAGATAGATAGATAGATAGATAGATAGATAGATGCTAGATAGATTGCTATTGTAAACATTGTATTGTCCTTCATTCTTTCAAATAACATGATAATTCATCAAATTGCTGTGTTGTGCTAATAACGCTGATAACCAGCATCACATCATCACACGATCCTTCTGCAAATAGCAAGGCAAACTATCCATATGAACACCATGCGTCGTGTCTCCGCTGTGTTTACCCTGGTGGCCTGAGCGTTGCGCAACGGCGTATACATCCATCGCAATGACATTGATGTCTTCACATGTTGCAAAAGAAAGATAAAACATTTTTTTCTTCTTCTAAATGTACAAGGATTTTCTATTTATACCGATTAATAGAGGGGGTGGAGATATATAAAATGCTCAGTAAATCTATCCTCTTCAGTATCAATATCATCATGATGCTTGTAACCTTAGAAACAACAATAGCTACGCCCCCCCCCCCCCCCCCAGCCCTTTAAGTGTTGCTTG
>JAOPHQ010004266.1:0-85000 GCA_030340625.1 Merluccius polli | reverse complement strand
TCAATGGCGCAATGGTTTCAGTGGCCTCAAGATAGCAATACGCCAACAATATGGCTGAACACGCCTCATGTTCAGACCAACACGCCCATGGACGCAGAGAAGAGCGCAAGGGCGTTTGCTATTTAAAGTAAGATAGGGTTTTTTCTTGTCACTGGTCCGCTTGCTTAGCAAACGCACAGTAGGTGCTATGGTGCTTTGAGAAGACGCTGCCCGTTGGCGGTAAAGTTTTGTTTAATACATTATCTAAACCAACGTGGGGAATAGCGCCACCCAGTGTATTGGAATGTGTTCACTAGCTCTGCATCAATCCATTATCTGGAATTGATTTGCCTTGACTTGATGCGCAGGGTAACCAATCAGGCATTAGGATCCGCCTACCAACTTTGATGGGCGAGTTTGACAGTTTGACAATTCATGAAGCACTGCAACACAGGATCATGAAATGTAAATGTAAATCATGAAATGTAAATTAATTAAATAGTGAAATGATTATATATGTTGGGTTTTTGTTTACATAAAATTAATCCGTATTTTAATGAATGAATGACACATTTAAGCAGTGGCTAAAAAGGCTAAAACATTCGGGGCTAAAGCCCCGGATGTTTTTTAATTAGCCCCGAATATTAATTTTATTTATTTTATTTTTTTGTTAAGGTTCAATTTCGGTCATCTTATGTTGATGCTTCGATAAAACAGTGTTTTTGGACAGGTTTGAGTAACAATTAATTTTTTTTTTTTTTTTAAAAGCCACTTCTTTGGCTTTGGCGCACAAGTGGTTAACACCCCCAGGTCGCACGTCATTCACCCAAAACAGCGGTGTCAGGCAGCAGGCGCACTTGGTAACAGGCAGCAGGCAGCAAGCTGTTCAGGTGTCTTTGGGATGTCACAAAAAAGATTTCCACGTTTTTCCCCCCAAAGGTGATCAGCAATACAAGAGGTAATGGGAATAGAAATTATGTAAAAATGTCTCTATGTCTAAAAATTTCATCTGCTTAACTCTTCTGGGCTAAGCCCCGAATGTGTCAAAATCCTAGAGACGCCCCTGCATTTAAGTATTTAATTCCAATTTTAATTAATTAATGACACATTTAAGTAATTATTTAATGGTGTATTTATTTATTTAATTTTGGCACTTTTAGTCCTCCATACACAAGGCTACATTTGCACATTTCTCTATTCGAGTGGCCGGAAGCTACTAGATATTTCTATTTTTGAGAGTGGGAACTAGCCTACATTGAAATTGTATGTGCCATAATATGCGTGTTACCTTGCAAGCATGAATGTCTATTTCTATTGACGAATAGAGCGTAACAGTGACCTCCGGTGCCGGAAGTAAATTTCCCATGCATTTATCTCGTCCACTTTTCGTATAATCCTTATAAAAAGAGTATTAAGACTTGAACCAAGCCAATTGTTCGTTGTGGTAGTCGTGACCATATTATGTTTGATTCGGGCATAAAAAGAATTTGGAAAACGGAAGAAAAGCCAAAGGTATTTTATTTTGTTGACCGAGTGAGGAACTACTCATCCCGAATCAAACATAATATGGTCACGACTACCACAACGAACAATCGGCTTGGTTAAAGGCTTAATACTCTTTTTATAAGGATTCTACGAAAAGTGGACGAGATAAATGCATGGGAAATTTACTTCCGGCACCGGAGCTGTTAAAAAGGGGCGGTCACTGTTACGCTCTATGTAGGCCTCTTATACTATTCTGCCCTCGCTATATGTCAGCTACAGCTAGACAGATAGTTAACAATAATGGAGTCACTCTGGAAGTCTTGTTGAGGATGGTTTGATCTTTTGTCGTTCTTTTTCCTCAGTTTTATTTCACAGAATTCTTCTCATACTTTTTATTTGTAAGACTGTAAACAAACAGAAAAATAAACATTACAAAATGTAACGTCTGTTGTCTTTATAGACAATAAAATATGAACATACATTCACAAAATCGACAGATGTAAATAAATCTGTGTAGCGCCACGGCCCCCTGCTGGGCAAATTCGATACTACATCGGCAGAACGAAACACATTCACCGCGAGTTAAACTCGTACAAATTGATACAGTAACAAACGTAATTCACTGTATTAATTAAAGTAAACAGACACACTCCACAATAACTATGATGTGTTCGTGTAATTACTCACAGACAAAGATTTTACCAGCGCTGTTTGAAGCAGCCAGCCTTGTGTATTCCCTTGTTGTTGCTTGAGTCGGTCCGTCCCTAAAACGGGTCCGACTAGGAACTAAACTCAAAAACGCCGAAGGGCGGAACACTCCTCGCCTGGTATATTATTATACCACTATAAACATCTTAATTACTCAAATGTTAATCAACCAAATGATTAGATCAAACAAATATACAATCAATCACCATTTGTGAACACTACTGTTACTTATCAGAACGTCCCTCACTTTATGAGTCTTTAGACACAAGAAAAAACAAGTTCCGAGATGGGCCTGATGTAGGTTTTTGTTGCCCCTTGTCTCACAACTTTAACTTCAACCTTGCGGACTTTGTTGTCTTTGCTAGGCAATGTCTTTACCACAAGTCCAATGGGCCAATCGTTCCGTTGAGCCTGACTGTCCTTCATCAGAACTACATCATCCACTTGAATGCTTGGCTTGTCATCAGTCCACTTGTGACGTTTCTGGAGAGTCACCAGATATTCCTGCCTCCATCGCTTCCAGAAGCTCTCTGCCAGACACTGCACCTGTTTCCACTGATTTTTGTGTAGATCCTTTTGATCAAAGTCACCTGGAGGAGCTGTCACTGGAGTCATCTTTTGAGTGAGAATCATTGCAGGTGTCAATATAGTAGGATTGTCGGGATCAGTTGACACTGGAGTCAACGGCCTGGCATTTAGAATGGCCATGACTTCTGCCATCAGTGTTGTCAACACTTCGTGTGTGAGGTGTTTGGTGTCCGACCTCAGCAACATCCCCTCCAGAATCCGACGTGCAACTCCTATCAGTCTTTCCCAACAACCTCCCATATGGGATGAATGTGGAGAGTTGAAAGTCCACGTGCAGCCCTGTTTGTCAAGGTAACTTGTCAGCTCTGGATCACTGGTGTTGATTTTTAATTCTCTGCACGCTCCAATAAAGTTTGTGCCTCTGTCAGAGCGAAGCTGCTTTGATGGTCCACGAATTGCAAAGAATCGTCTTAAAGCATTTATAAAACTTGAAGTGGACATGGACTCTAACACTTCGATGTGTGTCGCTCTGGTGCTCATGCATGTGAATAACACTGCCCATCGCTTACTTTCAGCGCTGCCTCCACGAGTGCGGCGAGTGACAATGCTCCACGGCCCGAAGACGTCCAGTCCGACGTGGGTAAAAGGTGGTTCTGAGGTGAGTCTGTCAGCTGGTAATGGTGCCATTTTCTGTTCCATTAGCCTCCCTCTCAGTTTTTTGCAGGTCACACAGTTATGGAGGACACTAGACACCAGCCGTTTGCCTCCTACTATCCACACTCCTGCTGACCAGGACGGCACCTTCAGTAAGGTGACGACCCTGGTGGAAGATATCTTCATGGTAATGTCTCACTATGAGAGTTGTGATGTGATGTGTTTTTGGCAGTATGACGGGATGTCTCTCATCTCTTGGTAAGTCAGCGTTGGTAAGGCGTCCTCCGATCCGAAGGAGTCCATCCTCGTCGATGAAAGGATTTAACTTTCTCAGCGGACTCTTCTTTGAGAGCTGAATCCTGTCTCTCAAACAGTTTAACTCTTCTCCATAGGATTCTTGCTGGACACAACGAATGATGACTGTTTTAGCTTGCCACCGTGCATCGACAGCATCTGCTTTGTGAGTCTTTGTGAATGTTCTTATTACTTGAATACGTTTTGTGATAGCTTGCAGTAATCTCTTCCAGCTAGAAAATCGTTCAAAGCGTGCTGAGCTGAACTGACCTTCTGTAGCTTTGGTGTAGTTGACAGCAACCTGAGGCCGGACTTCAACATCATGTTCAGGATCCACAAGATCAAAACTGTTGCTGTGTGGAGACTCACTTGTGTTTTTCAGGAATCCAGGTCCTGAGAACCAGTTTGAGGCTCTGAGGATGTCTACAGACTTGGGCCTGGTGGCGTGATCCGCCGGGTTCTGTTCGGTGGCAACATATTGCCACTGTTGAGGCTGACTCGATTTCCTGATGCGATTGACTCGGTTGGCAACATACACATGAAATCTTCTTGAGGTGTTATGGATGTAGCCGAGAACAATCCTGCTATCAGTGAAAAATCTCACGGCTTGTATTTCAATGTCCATCTCACTGCAGATCGCGTCTGCCATCTCAGCTGCCAGGACAGCGGCACACAGCTCCAAACGTGGAACTGTGTGGGCTGGATGCGGCGCCAACTTCGCTTTGCCCATGATGAATCCTACGTAGCACATGTTTTCATTGTTTGTGACACGTAGGTAGGCTACTGCGGCGATAGCCTGTGTGGAAGCGTCGGAGAATAAACAAAGCTCTCGACTTTGAGATGATGCAAGAGGGATAGGCACATACCTTCTTTTGATGTGTAGCTTTTCTAATTCTAGGAGGGACTCTTTCCACAGCTTCCAGGACACTTGCTTGTCTGATGGGAGAGGATCGTCCCAGTCATATTCTTTCGACGACAGTTCTCTGACCAGAGCTTTTCCCTGAACTGTGATGGGAGCCACGAAGCCCAGTGGATCATAAAGACTCTGAACTGTTGATAAGATGCCTCTTTTTGTGAACGGTTTCTCCTCACGGGATACTTGGAAACTGAAGCTATCACTCTCCAGATTCCATATCAGTCCGAGGCTCCGTTGAAGTGGGAGAGGATCTGCTCCCAAGTTGAGGTCTTTTAAGTCTTTTGCAAGGTCCTCGGGGGAAAATGCTGCCATGACTTTGTTGCTATTGGAAGCGATTTTGTGTAGCTTCAAGTTAGATGCTGCTAACATTTTTTGAGTCCTTTTTAGCAGATCGATAGCTTCCTCCTCTGTCGGAACTGATGCCAATCCGTCGTCCACGTAGAAATTCCTCATGACGAACTCCTTACTGTCTGTGCCGTATTCATCCTGATGTTCTTGTGCAGCTCTTTTTAGACCATATATGGCAACTGATGGTGAGGGGCTGTTGCCAAATATGTGCACCTTCATTCTGTATTCTGTGATGTTGTTGTTGAAGTTGTTATCCTTATACCAAAGGAAACGTAAATAGTCACGATGATTTTCTTGAACAACAAATGCGTAAAACATTTGCTGAATATCAGCGGTGACTGCAATGTTCTCTCTCCTGAAGCGCATTAAGACACCCAGCAGGGCGTTGTTTAAGTCTGGCCCGCTGAGCAGCACGTCATTCAGTGATACACCGTCATGTTTGGCGCTTGAATCAAAAACCACTCTGATCTGATTTGGTTTTTGAGGATGATAGACTCCGAATAGAGGTAAGTACCACCTTTCTTGATGTTCCTCTAATTCTGGTGCCAATTCAGCTTGGTCATTCTCGAACACTTTTTTCATGAACTCCAGAAAGTGTTCTTTCATGTCTGTGCGTCTGTCTAATGTTCGTTTGAGAGACAAGAGTCGTCGCAGAGCCATGTCTCTGTTGTTTGGAAGACGGCGTCGGGGTTTACAGAATGGCAGCGGTGCTACCCAGCTGTTCGCTTGATCCATGTAAACCTGTTTGTCCATGATGTCCAAGAATGTTTGATCGTCGACTGACAGAGCTATCTTTTCATCATCAGGGTGGCTGTCGAAGACTGTAGCTCCAAGTTTTTCCGTCTCCTCGCCTTGGAATGTGCAGTCCACAGTACTTGGTTGGTGAGTGTTTTTTGTGTTAAGTATCTCATTCACTTGTATTTTGTTAGGACAAGGACTTAACATGGATGTCCGTCCATTAGGCAGTGTGTGTGTCTTGTAGACTCTGACACTGGGTGGTTTGTGAGCTCGGTCCAGGCAGACGTCTCCTACAATAACCCACCCGAGGTCAAGACGTTGGGCGTAGGGGTCGTCATGGTTACCGTTGTGCTGCTGCCTCACTTTATGCACTTGTAAAATGTCTCTTCCTAGCAGGATGTAGATCTGAGCCTTTTCATTGAGAGGTGGTATCTTATCTGTCAAATGTCTCAGATGGGGGAAATAGCGGGCTATTTCAGGTGTGGGGATTTCATCTCTGTCGTCTGGAATCATTTCACACTCAATGAGAGTTGGAAGCTTGACCTTGATCTTTCCATCATAGGATTCCACCACAAAGTCTGTTGCTCTCCTTCCTGCAGTTTCCATAACACCAGAGCACGTCTTTAATGTGTAGGGAGATGCTTTTTCATAGAGGCCAAAGTGGTCGAAGAACTCAGGGCGAGCAAGTGAACTATTGCTCTGATCATCTATTACTGCATATGTCTCAATTACCTTTTCTGGTTGATCTTCAGGGTAGATGTTAACTAAACATATTTTGCAGCAGGATTTGGCGTTGGTGTTTCCCCCACAAACCTCTGTACATTTTGATGTTACTGCAGGGGGAGCTCTTGGGGGACTCTCGTGGGTCTCCTCCTCCTCGCCTCGATCTGCTGGGACTTCTGAGACCCAAGGTGCGCGACCAGGATGTAAAGCTGATGTGTGAGTCTTGCTGCCACATTCTCTGCAGAATATTTCTTTATCACAGTCTTTTGCTCTATGTTTGGTCGAGCTGCAGCACCTGAAGCAGATGTTCTTCTCCTTGAGGTAGGTTTTACGCTCCTCCATGGGCTTGCTGCGGAAGGTGCGGCATTTTATGAGTGCGTGAGGCTTGTTATGCAGAGGGCATAGACGGTCTGGATCTATAGCTCCTTTTTCGACAGAGCCTGCAGGAGCTGCTGTAGCTTCAGAAAGGACACCAGTCTTCCTCACAGACACAGGCACCTTGTTGTTGTATCTTGTGGGTCTCTCTGTCTTGGTGGGACCTGTGTAGTGAGCTTGAGATATCATAAAGCTAGGATCATTTCTAGTTTTAGCTTCAGAACGAATAAACTGTGAGAAGAAGGAGAAGGGTGGATAGGGAACATGGTTGTATTCTTTATACTTTGACCCGTGGGAAATCCACTTTTCTTGAAGACTAAATGGAAGCTTTTCTAATATGGGGTTCACCCCACGTGATGTATCGAGATATGCTAGTCCAGGGAGGAATCCTCCTTCCTTTGCATATTCAAGTTCAAGTAAGAGATCTCCAAGCTCTCTTAATCTCACATTGTCTCTGTTCGTGAACTCCTCGATCCTCTTCAGGAGCGAATGTTCAACCGCCTCAGGGGTTCCATAGGTCTCTTCTAGTCTTTGCCAGACCATGTCTAGCCCTGCAGCTGAGTTGTGGCTGTGTATGGCTCTGATTCTTTTTGCTTGCTCCTTAGACGCTGGCCCGAGCCATTTAATCAGGAGGTCTAACTCTTCTCTTGGAGTTAATGCGAGTTCATCAATTACACTTTGAAAAGAGGTTTTCCACGCCCAATAGTTCTCTGGGTGTTCATCGAACTCCATTAGACCAGATGTGACTACTTCTCTTCGCATGAGGTATTTTGCGACATCTGGTGTGGGTGCTGTCTGCTTGACGGAGTTGTCAGGATCCCACCTCTGCTGTGCAGGCTGTCTCAGGTAAGTTGAATTTACAGTTGGATCTAAATGTCTCTTTTTCTGCACAGGAGGAACGTTTGCAGGAGTATGTTGTGTGGCGTTCACTGCTGGTTGGATGTTCACATCTTCATGAGCTGTTTGCAGGTGAGTATCTTCATTTTCAATTTTGAGGTTGCTAATTTCTTGTTTAACTTTCTCTACTGCAGGTTGTGAACATGTGTGCATAGACATGTGTCCTGATGAGCCACATCTGTGTTGCAAAACGTACTCACTTGTCCTTTGTGCGGCGTTGGATGGTGAGTGAGGTAGGTCAATGTCATGACGAGAGTCTATCTCTGCATTGTCCACAGCAGCCACAAACACTGCCTCTTCTGCGGTGGCTGTAGCTGCATCCTTTTCTTTTTGTAGAATGTGCATTTTTGCTTTTAACGCTGCCTGTTCAACCATCATCTCCGCTTCTTTCTTAGCGAATGAAGCCTGCGTGCGAGCAGCTTCGGCTCTGGCTCGAGCCCTGAGTGCAGCAGAGCTTGCTGTTGATGATTTGCCACTTGATTGTGCGATGGATCTAGTCGCCAAGGACTGATGTGTTTCTTCTGTGTTACACCGTTCATCCATCTTGGTTGCTTGGATGACGTTGGATAAGCAATGATGAAATCAGTGTTGAGCTGCTTCGTGAAGAACTTGGTGTATTACTGTCTTCTTACTATTCTGCCCTCGCTATATGTCAGCTACAGCTAGACAGATAGTTAACAATAATGGAGTCACTCTGGAAGTCTTGTTGAGGATGGTTTGATCTTTTGTCGTTCTTTTTCCTCAGTTTTATTTCACAGAATTCTTCTCATACTTTTTATTTGTAAGACTGTAAACAAACAGAAAAATAAACATTACAAAATGTAACGTCTGTTGTCTTTATAGACAATAAAATATGAACATACATTCACAAAATCGACAGATGTAAATAAATCTGTGTAGCGCCACGGCCCCCTGCTGGGCAAATTCGATACTACATCGGCAGAACGAAACACATTCACCGCGAGTTAAACTCGTACAAATTGATACAGTAACAAACGTAATTCACTGTATTAATTAAAGTAAACAGACACACTCCACAATAACTATGATGTGTTCGTGTAATTACTCACAGACAAAGATTTTACCAGCGCTGTTTGAAGCAGCCAGCCTTGTGTATTCCCTTGTTGTTGCTTGAGTCGGTCCGTCCCTAAAACGGGTCCGACTAGGAACTAAACTCAAAAACGCCGAAGGGCGGAACATATACCATGGCCCGGGTGAATACTCAATTCTGATTGGCTGGAGAAGTGTACATTATTTTTCAATAACATGCACGGCTATGACGTGATCAGTCTTATCACCGGTCTAAAATGTAATGTGCTAAACGAAATGTTAGTAAGGGTCAACTTGGGCCGGACTCGGACGGGACTACGTTTAAAAAGCTTCCCCGTTGCCAGGTAACGTTGCCATGTCGTTACTAAGATCGTCTCTCTTTACCGGTGAAATAAGGTAACGTTGCCATGTCGTTACTAAGATCGTCTCTCTTTACCGGAGTAAGGTAACGTTGCCATGTCATTACTAAGGTCGGCTATTTACCGGAGTAATAAGGTAACGCTGCCATGTCGTTACTAAGGTCGGCTATTTACCGGCGTAATAAGGTAACGCTGCCATGTCGTTACTAAGGTCGGCTATTTACCGGAGTAATAAGGTAACGCTGCCATGTCGTTACTAAGGTCGTCTCTATTTACTGGAGTAATATCCTAAGGTAACGCTGCCATGTCGTTACTAAGGTCGTCTCTATTTACTGGAATAATAAGGCATTCCATATGAATCTCATGTTAGTTGACATTAGGCATTAGTAAGAGCCATATATTTCTCCGGTCATTTGTCGTTTGTTTCCAGGAACACAAAAAGCAGTGCGAGCTAAATGTTGTACTTTTAAGACAGAATTACCCAAAATATAGATTAACACCCTTAGTTTATTGATTCACAAGTGGCCATGGTATAAGTGGGATAATCCACTCCGATGTGTGCATGTATCGAAAAATAATGCACTTCGCGGATGCTAACTAAGAACCCCCCCCCCCCCCCCCCTATCCCTTACATAACGCATTCAATCTAATTAAAGGCAGGCCTAGATGTTGACACAATCACATGTTCTGGAGCACGTTAGACCAGAAAGCTACAAAAACCGAATGTAAAATCCCGTTGCCATTAGTCCTTAAGCAACAGGCGTGCGGGTTAAAAGCAGCCTCCCTAATCATCAGTCTGCCTCCTTTTAGCGGCTCTATATTTAGCCGCTCCTTCGCACTCCGCCTCGCGGAACTTTCTGCGCGGCCCACGCGCCGCGAGGCAGCGCTGCTTTTCCGCGGAGAGAAAGCTCTCGCGCGGCAAAGTTCAATCACGGCAACTTCTGCGATTAGTCGCCATGGCAATGACACGTGGACACGTGGACCATTGTGACTTTATTATTTATTTATATTTATTTATTATGTATTGTTTTGCATTCCGCACAAGAGAATTGTACGAAACGAGAACAGGGAAAAATAATTAATGGCGGAAATGAGCGTTGTGAGGATGACCGCGGCGGACGGCTCGTTGGCTTCCGTCCTCCTTTCAGAACCAGCACTTCGTCTCCACTTCATGATCCACGTCGTTATTCCTTTGAGTGGGAAATACTTTTTTTCTTTTCTTTTCTTCTTCTGGTCGACCGCAGACATTGGTCTTTATGTTTATAAGCGATGGCAAAGAGTGTGACGTCATTGTGGATGTTTTTTTTGGTGTTATTTTCATTGTTATAAATATTACATGGAAAATAAATGGTGGCCATTAATCATGGGCGGTTGGCTGGCTGATTGCACTGAGGGGTTTTCAGCTTTCTCAATCACAAGGGCCGTTTACATGCAAACACTCTGGAGTGCAGACGTGTTGCCTTCTGCTATTTTCATTCTGGTCTCTATTTTTAGGTCTGAGATGATGTGATGGTGATGGTGATGATGATGATGATGATGATGATGATGTGATGGTGAGGATGATGATGATGTGATGGTGATGTGAACGATGATGATGATGATGATGATGATGATGATGATGATGATGATGATGATGATGGTCTCCCCAGGAGAAATGTCCTCCAGAGCCATTGCTGTGTTTGAACCGTTTGCAGTGTTTCATGTTGAACGTTTGCTAAAGTTAGGGGTGGTGAGGTCGGAGACTATTACTGGATTCACTGAGCAGCTACCCACACGCTTTAAGGAAACGAAAAACCAAAAAAAACAAAAGTGATTATTGTAGAATATTGATAACATGTACATCCAGATTAAACATTCCTATTTTTTCATATTTTTGTCCAAAGTAACAGCTCATTGAGACAGCAGAGACATGGCTACAACATGGCTACAACATGGCGCTAAATAGGAGTCCTGTTTTCTTGATCGGTTTGTAGGCACAGAAAAAGTAATTCACCCTCCACTCTCAAGGTTAAGTGAAAAGGAATAGTTATTTGTCACTGTGTGTGTGCTGCAGATAGCTTTCTTGTTAAGACACGCGTTTAGTTTTGTTTGCGGGTCATATCAGTTAAGTGACTCAAACTACAGCCAAGAGCATTTCTCAGCATCTTTTTCTGGCAAAGTACTCTTTGTCACACACACACACACACACACACACACACACACGCATGGGCAAGCACCCTCACATTTGGCACAGAAGCGTGTGCGCTTGCACACATGCACGCAGGCGCGCACGCATGCACACACACACACAACCTTACCACTGGGAGGTCATTTACAATCCTTTACAGATGCTAAAATGAATGGAAGTGTCTCGGCCACAGAAAAAAAAGAACAAATATGAAACTTGATTGAACTTCGCTGAGATCAGAGTCGCCATTTGCATGATGTCCTAAAATCTGGACTCGTCCTCAGTGACAAACAAAGCTGAAGCTGCCTTCATTGGCAGAGCTGTTTAGAGATAGGAGGGCCTATCAATCATGGGCAACTTAATGGCTGATTTTTGCTGAATAGAGATAGGAGGACCTATGGAGAATCATTAGTGGGCAACTTAATGGCTGATTGTTCCTGAGCCTGCAAATGATAGCAGTGCTGGGAAAGTGCACAAATTAGAGTATGATGCTGTGTGTGTGTGATTTGTGTAGTAATGGGTTCATATATGAACATGAAGAAATCAATGCAGCCTGGTAGTCCTCAACCTGGTCATTGGCAGTCACAGGCACTATGAATGAATGTGTTATCTGCACACACACACACACACACACACACACACACACACACACACACACACACACACACACACACACACACACACACACACACACACACACACACACACACACACACACACACACACTCTGTCTTGACAATCACACACAGGACAGCTCCCACTGAACCAGTTCTGGAATTTGATGGGGATGAGCTGAAAGATGGAGATGGGAGAGACAATGGATTAGATTTTAAATGAGTAAGTATAATTCAAGAAAAAGAAGTCAAGCTGGATACAAGATTTTTTTAACATGGTCCTTAAAACATGCTCCACTGTTATATATATATAGACAAAGTATTGCTTTATTTGGCCTTTGTTTTTAATTAAAAACTCAAAAAGTTAAATTCAGAATGTGTCTGATCCCTGTCTGATCTCTGTAGACAATCATTATTTGGTTTTCAGTGGAATCCAAAAAGAATGAACTGCATGGGCATTTTGTCTTGTCCCTGAAATTAATTGAAAGCCACTTCCACAGCTTTGAAGTTAAATCAAGTAAAACCCATTTGTCAAGTCTTACATTGCAATCGTTCATTTTGGTGCAAAAATGATGATGCTATGATTATGCAGAAGTCTCACGCTGGAATATTGTGGTTGTTTCTGAAGGACATGTTTTTTTTTTAAAAGCGTTGTCTATAAATGTGAATTCTGCTTCTAGAAAAGGAGTTAGAAAAAGCGTATTGGAGGACACAATTGGTTGAAGCAGCCAAGGAGCCAGACAGGACAACTGGAAACCTCACAATGCAGCAGAACAGATATTATTACATCTCCATATCGTCTGACCTGGGGAACAATTTGTCTCGCATTGTCTCCAATACTTACTCAGTCCCATGACAGGCCTGCATAATCTCTTTCTCAGAATGCTTAGGGAAACGTGTCCGTTGGATGATACTGTGAGATGACAGTACATCTGTATAACACTATAAAATAAACATTATGATTACTATTGGGTGTCATCTCTCCTTGTTGCAGCATTATGTCATCCACCTCCATCATCACCTCTCATGGAGGTGACCAGAGAGGTTCGGTTTGAGTGTATTGTTATGGTTGTTGCACACACATTGGGGTTGCACAGTCAATGCTGTCTCGCAGCCCCCCTATGGCCACAGCCTATTCATCTCCGTCCACCCACCCGTCCAGACCAGCCAACTCAGGCCCACCAGGCCCTCCCTGGGGGTAGGCTATTGCACAAAACTAGGATAAGGGATTAAGCCGGGATATGTTTACGGATTTAGGTTATCCTGGCTAAATTTAGCCTCAAGTCGGTTGCATGAAAGCAGCTCACACTTATCCCGGCTAAGTTACCATGGTGATTTATTCTCCGCAGTTAGCCTGCTCCAGACCAGGCTAACAGCCAGGCTAAGCTTAATCCTAGTGATTCACCTGTATTTACACCGTCAATCCTGTGAGGAATTAATGTGTTTTACAGCATGTGCATGGTCTTTCTAAGTATGTTGCATCATTTTAATTATCCCGAATTAAAATATTACATATATAGTCATTTCTCATTGCATTTAAATCTGTTGACTGTTTTTTATATTGATTCAAGTGTTATTACTCAGGCCAACACAGTTAAAGTCTATATTTTTTCATACTATGACACATTTACGTTTGTGTTTATGAAAGTCCGCCTTTATTACGCAACTGCAGCGCATTTGGAAATGTCAACAAACAGATGAGCGCAACATGCTTATGTCATATTTATAAAATGTATTTTAATCACACAATCGAACCTTTGCAACATGTGAAACAGCCCATTGGCTACCATGCAGAATAAGCTGTTTTAAATTGCACATTTCAAATCGCGCAGACGTCACCGAGCCCGACCCAAACCCGAGCATAATTTCTAAATATCTGTCCGAACCCGACCCGGCCCGTCGGGTACAGAGCTCAGAGCTATAGAGAAAACATATTTGACATATTTGTAAACATATTTGTTTTCATACATTTCATACATTTGTCAACATACATGTTTTCTCTATAGCTCTGACAGAGCTCTATAGCGGGTACCGTCGGGTCCCCTCGGGTATCGTCGGGTCCGCTCGGGCTTGGGTCGGACTCGGGTCAGAGCTATTTCTCTATAGCTCTGGGTCGGGTATAGCCTGGTCACCAGCCTCTCGTACTACATTTCATTTGTACAGAGAGTCTGGCCACTCACCATTGACAATTGTTAACTAACTGAAGGCGGGTGCTCTGTTGAAGTTTAAAACTATTGGCTCTGCCCAGTGCCACTCCGAATCTGCCATAACCAATCGCTAACGTTTGGTCGTGACGTATTTCATGCGCCAGAAACCACGTTGCGCGCAGTATACAAACGGCAGATGCAGTGAGCATTAGCATTAGCCTGGTTCCGCCCGCCTCCGTACTTACGCTCAATAACTGAAATTCGCGCACGACCTCTACGTCACTGTTCTCAGGTCCGCGCCTCCTGTTCGCTGATTGGACCGGTAAAACTTTACCGGGAGAAAACCCGCGAATATGCCGAATACCAGACGGGCTCTGCGAATACCCAGACCTAGTACTGAAGGGAAATGAAAATTGAGCGGAAGTACGTCGGAGGGCGGAGCCAGGCTAGGTCGGGTATCCAATAAGGAGCTGTTCAGCGGCCGTGACGTATGAAACGCCATGTTCCGATCGGTGATTCTGTGAGCGATCGCGAGGTCTATTCAAGTATGCCGCTCGATGCCGCTTATCCCAACTAGCTTCAACTGACGTGATTTAGCCGCGCCTATTTATCCTGGCTTGGCAATCGTGCAACCGATTAAGCCAGGATACCGCCGAGCAGAATAGTCCAAGCCGCGCTTACTCAATTATCCTGGATTTCTTTATCCTAGTTTTGTGCAATACCCCCCCTGAGTCAGACAGATCACACTGTGTATGTATGTTTACTTTCTTTGTGTTTTTTGTGAGCCCCTTTGCCCCTCTGTTGGTGTGCACACAGGGTCAGTTTCTGGAGCGCTGTTAATAATAATAATAATAATAATAATAAATCATAGCATTTATAGCATCCCCCCCCCCAAGGCACTTTATATAGTGAGAGTGGGGGTATGAGACCTCATCCTACCAGTGTGTAGCACCCACCTGGGTGATGCATGGCAGCCACTATGCGCCAGAACGCTCACCACACACTGGCTCTCACAGTGGAGAGGTGAGGAATGAACCTATCCAATTAGAGACCAGGAGGATGATTAGGTGGCCATGTTGGTACAAGATCCAGGTTGGGTATTTGGCCAGGACACAGAGTGCCACAGGATCTTTACTGACCACAGGGAGTCAGGACCTCGGTTTAACGTCTCATCCGAAAGACGGTGCTCTAGACAGGGACGGAGTCCCCGTCTCTGTCCTGTCTAGAGCACCGTCTTTCAGAGCATTGGGGATATTACGTAGGCCAGAGCGGTGAGCGCCCCCTACTGGCCCTCCAACACCTCTACCAGCACCATCTGGTCTCCCATCCGAGGATGGACCAGACCTGCCCTGCTTAGCTTACAGAGAAACCTGCAGTGCAAGGCAGGTAGCCATTGTTATCTATTAACTATTATAACCTAACGTTAGGGGTTTGTTTGTATGTTTTGGACTAGATACCGATATATTAAAAAGGGAAAAAAACAAAGTTGCCATTTTTTTAATGCATTTATTTACAAAGGCCACACCAAATACAGTCGAGTTGTCCTCCTCTGTGGTTATACAAGGACAGTGAATAATATCATTATTACATTATTAAGTACATTTGGTGGTTTTCGGTCTGCTTCCCGAAGAAGTTTCATTGCCCACAAGGAGACTTTCTCTCCGGGAAAGTATTTGTGCTGACGTAAAAGGGCAGTACGTCTCATTCCAGTTATTTAAAAAAATAACCACTTGCTAGAGTCATTTACACTAGATTAAATATCAGGTGAAATACAAATAAACAGCCTTCGAATGCTGATTATTAGCTGTACCCGCTCAGGTCCTTCCAAATAAAAAGGTGCTAAACCCCATAATACTTAAATAGCCTTTCAACAAGGCAGTATTTACATGTGACTTCAAGGAGGAGGCTTTTGTATTTACAGAACAAAAAACGGCAAAGATCCTGGGGAGGTACATTGCAGTGAGGGGCCGTAGGTGGCACCAACCTGGTGGCCCCTAGATCCACCCCCTCACGCCCCTGCCTCAGGCCCCTGCCTCAGGCCCCTGCCTCAGGTGGAGTATCCAGGGCCTTGATGTGCACGCTGGGCAGGCAGAACCAGGAGAGGGGCAGCTCCCGCCCGCTGCTGGAGTCGTCCTGGAAGCGGATGTTCAGGTAGAAGTCTCCGGTGCACAGGAAGAGCAGGGCGCCCGCGCACACAGCCTTCTCCTGAGGCTTCACCTGCGAAACAGTGCATCTCATCATCTGCTTCATCTACAGCCTAAAATCACACTTTCAGTGCTAGGGTTGGCAAGTGTTAGGCTAGGGATCGCTAAGTTAATATATATGAAGTGACACATGTTTGGGTTTAGGTAGAACATAGGTATGGTGAGGTCTAGGCATTGGTTTGGTGGTCTGGAGGCACTATTAGATTATATACATTATATTATTACGCAGCTTTGTTGAATTCTCTATTCTGATTGGTCAATTACGGCATTCTATGGGCTGTTATTTCTGAATAGCAGACTGCTGCTATGAATAACAGAATCACTCATTTTCTTTTTGTTGTATTCTTTTGCACAGTCCGATCTTGAGCAGAGTCATCAAAAACAATGCCCAGGGATTAATACAATATTCTGAATCTGGGTGAATATAAAATATACATAATAAAAGAGGAGGAGGAGGAGGAGGAGAAGAAGAAGAAGAAGAAGAAGAAGAAGAAGAAGAAGAAGAAGAAGAAGAAGAAGAAGAAGAAGAAGAAGAAGAAGAAATACAAATCATCAAGAAATATATTGTTAAACAACATCACAACACAATAACCCGGAGCCTGCTCACGGCTTCGATGTGGAACGTGTTGGATCCGATGAAGGTGACGGCGTCCTGCAGGTCGTGGTTGAAAACGCCGTTCTGGTAGTCCTGGCAGGGCACCGCCGTCAGCGCGAAAGGCCCCACGGTGCTCTGGCTGCGGTTGGTCAGCCGCACCTCCAGCTCCACCGCCTCGCCCACCCGGCACTGGGCCACCACGTCACAATCACACGGCTTGCCGCTCACCGCCACGTCTGATCGGTTGGGAGGAAAAAGGTGGGGTGGGGGGGGGGGGGGGGAGAGATGTGGGATTTTTTAATAAATGTACGGACTACACATCAAAACACATTACCTTTGAAAAGAATAAGAGATAATAATAGAGAATGAGAGAGTGAAGTGAGTTTATTTAAAGAGCACATTTAAACAACCTGGGTTAACCAAAGTGCTTCACAGTTTAGAGAGAGCGTTGTATGAGTTTTTTTTTAAATAAAATATTGAACACTTAAAATCAAACTGGCATTAAACAATCTCGAATATCTCTGTAAAGCTAGCTATATATGGACGAAAAGAGAAAGACAGAAAGAAGAGTGGGAGAGAGAGCGAGAGCGCAGGAGAGAGCGCGAGAGCAAGAGCGCGCATGCGAGAGAGAGAGAAAAGAGTGGGAGAGGGAGAGAGAACAACAGAGAGTGAGAGAGAGACAGTTAGGGTCAGAGGAGCTTGTCCAACAAGGAAGATTAGCTTGGCTGAACATGCAAATGGGGGATCATGGTTGACCAAACAAATGTCTTAAACCATGTCTTCAAAAAGACACCCCACAGTTTTCTTCTGGTTTGAGTTAATGACATGTCTGCCTGTCATTTGCTGCATATCGCCTGCTCTCCGAGGGGCCAATCGACCAGTTCATCCCGCAGTGCGCGTTATCGACGCCAGCGAAGGAGAGCGTGGCCAAGCTGTCAGCCGCCCAAACGGATTCCATAAAGAAACACGCTTGTCAATTGCACACGCGACTCCTTCTGAGACGGGTGGGAGATACCCCACCCACGCCGATCCCCACCAACACCAAGTCCTCGTCTTGTTGTCCGAGCACACACACATGTACGTACACTCTTTCACTCACACACACACACACACACACAGACACACACACACTACACTATTTTGTATTTGTTTATTATTTCCTATCTGCCCATTATGGCACCTGTTGCACTCCTAACCATCCCTGAAAGGAGGGATCCCTCTTTCTGTGTTCCTTCTCCAGCTGGTGGTGGTGGTAGTGGTGGTGGTGGAGGGGATGATGGTGAGAGGGGTAGAGGAATGGAAAGAGAAGGAAGAGATTGAGAATGGCAGCGGTAGAGAGAGAGAGGGAGAGAGCGAGAGAGGGGGGATAAAGAGAAAGAAGCGAGGGAAATAAAATATAGAGAGAGGGAGAGACATACACACACAGAGACAGAGACAGAGACCAATAGAGCGAGTGAGAGAGAGAGAGCCAGACAGAGACAGACAGAGAGAGACACAGACCCGGGGTGGGCGTGCGAGTACGGTGACTGCTGTCACAGTGGGAGAGCAAGGGGCCCCGGGCGCCTGGAGCAACAGGAGGGTGACATTCAGCAGTAGCTAGCTACTCTAGTCTGCACTGGGGGTGAGACTCCACACTCCACATACAGTAACAACATCCCAGAATAACCAGCGGTGGGGGTCTGTGTCTGCGCGAGGCAGACAAAGTGTTCATGACAACAGCAGCGGCGGAGGTAAAGGATACGAGAGGGGAGGGGCAGACAAGAACAACAGAAAAGGCAGTTGTTCTGGGACGAGCTAACGCGGCGACACGTCTGCAACACAGCGTTTCTAATAATGAATAATAATAATAATAATTAATTGCATTTATATAGCGCTTTTCCAGACACCCAAAGCGCCAAAGAGAGAGAGCGCGACTTTTCTCATGTGCTCCGACACACTGTGAAAAAAGTACAGTGACACGTCACACTTGTGATGATAAAACCAATGAAACAAATCAACGTGACGATGAGCCGTGTGACTCTATGTTGCGTGTGAATGGGGCAGTGGGCTGCAACAACCACGACTTCCACATGTGGGTGATCTTTATGGAACACATTTGATTCAAATCCCATAACACATATCGCCGCCGCGTTGAATAAGCAGCAGAGCTACGCAGTTTGTATGGAGGAAGACACACATGCGCACACAAACACACACACACACATATGGTGTGATGTCATAGTCAGCTGGGCCTGAGTCTAACACGGCACCTTCCCAGGTAGTTATATTTAGGTTTGTCAAAGTCGTGTTGCTAGGAGATGTGTGATTTATAGCTAGTCTACACAGCGGCGTATGAAAGGGGGAAAGATAAATAAGTATGCAGATTAAAAGAAAAAAATCGTCAAAGACACACACACACACACGTATATATGATCCACCACACACACACACACACACACACACACACACACACACACACACACACACACACACACACACACACACACACACACACACACTAAAACAACACACCACCTCGGTGTCAATGAGACATAGTATCTATGCTATTATTCACTGTACACTCGGGTTTGACGAGCCGCTTGAAACACCGTAAAAGGCAATAGTGTTCATTTCTACGCACACTGCCAATACGCAGACAGACATTTGCAGTAAATACACCCCATAATTCACTGCAAGGGACTGCGGCAGGGGAGACAGAAAAACTAAAGACGACCGATCCTTCATGGCATGAGACATTTTTTAAAAAGGCTTTTATTACAGCTCAATACGCTGAGCGGGGAATGGGTTTTTACACACTTCTGTCACAGCACCTCCAGTGAAAGAGCGACAAGATACGGGCTACCGACTTGACCTTTATCATCCTTTGTCAATATAATCTCGCACTCTCTCTCTCTGTCTCTCTGTCCCTCTCTCTCGCTCCCTCTCTCTCTGCCCCCCCCCTCCATCTCTCTCTAAACAAAGGTTAGGTTTTAGCTTTTGATTCCCGTTAAGTATCGGGGCATTGAGAAGGAGAGTGTGGGGAAGAAACAGACAGTGTGTGTGTGTGTGTTGGGGTGCACATTATTTGAAGGGCCCCTGGTTCACATTGGCCCCTAGGGCCTTTTAACAAGAAGAGAGAGCGATTAGAAGAGTGGAGATTGGCCCACAGATTTAAACTCAATGACCTTCCTTCTCACACACACGGGGGTGTGAGAGCTGCTGATAAAGCAGACAGCAAAGCTCAAAGGTAGGTAAATGGCAGCAGACTGGTGGGCTAGGGGGGGTCCAGATATATGTGTGTGTGTGTGTGTGTGTGTGTGTGTGTGTGTGTGTGTGTGTGCGCGTGCGTGCGTGTTTCGCTCCATCAGCAAACAGCTGATTGATGCAACAAGTGCACACTCAACAGGTTATTCTGTGGGCATGCATATGTTTGGTGTGTATGTGTATGTGTGTATGTGTGTGTGTGTGTGTGTGTGTGTGTGTGTGTGTGTGTGTGTGTGTGTCTATATGTGTATGTGTGCACACGTGATGTCTGGTACTGGCTTGATAGGGAGCCGTAACGTGCATCTCTGCAGCCTTTTGTGACCAGAGGAGATAAGGCAGATCAGATTCATTTGGAAAGCTAACGTGAAATGAAATGTATGTGCGTGCGTGCGTGTGCATGTGTGTGTTGTGTTGTGTAACACATTTAGCTGGGCCGGCTGTAGGTCTTGAGAGCAGGCTGGCGTTAATGTTCGCATACAGCAGAGCAGCTGCCAGGCCAGCCGTGATCTGCGGAGGCAAAGCACTGCGGCAGGCGTCACCACGGCAACCGGGCATTGGCCCCGGCTCCTAACAGGCAACCAAGAGATAGAGAGAGAGAGAGATGGAGAGATAGGGGGAGGGAGAGAGAGAGAGAGAGATTTCTCTGTGTATGTCTCTCCTTCTCTCTATTTTATTTACCTCGTCTCTCTCTCTCTCTCTCTCTCTCTACTTCATTAACTGCTGGTTTTAAACCAGTTTTTGGTGGAATGAAAAACACCAAAACAACGGCCCCCATATTGGACACAAGAATTTGTGAACTTGCTCTATTGAAAAGCATTGGCTCTCTTTATCAATAACCCTTGATTAACCTTTAGGCCAAAATGTCTATATAAAAATATAGACATTTTGGCTAAAATTATTTACTAAAAAGTAAATAATTTTAGCATGAATCATAGTATGAGGGGCAGCCTGCCAAACACAATGTTGACCATTCAGAGTCTCAGTACAATCATGTTATTCACGCCCAGGCAATGTTTAATAGCCGCGTTATATCGGACAGAAGATGAACGACAAAACAGACGTATCTTAATTAAATCTTGGTATCTCAAGTGCCATCGCAAGGCATTCTGCTGCACGCGTGCCATCCCTCAGGTTTACAAACATCATGCTGATGTTGTGGCCCAGCTCATGTGAGCGCTTTGAAAAAGCCTAAGCCATCTTGCCCCCCTTCCCCCCCGCCCCTCTCGTATAATTATCCCCATAACCTCTCGCTCTGTTCCTGTTGCCCGTTACCTTGCATGAACGATTGCTTTGATTTAAATGTTAAGGTAAACATTTGAACATCTTATATTTTATTGGTATGGCACAGTAGCGGTGGCCTTACGGTAAGCGCTCCACTTCATTTTGTAGGGTAGTGTTTATAGCATATGAAATGTGACACAGTAAATTCTGATAGAAAACAAACAAAATGACTGTTAATGGGCCGATATCACGTCTACGGCATCGTTTATATGCGGCCCGCATCATCACAGTCCATGTGGACCCTTTTTTCCTGTGCACCAGCTGTTAACGCCACCTGAAGCTCAATCTCAGAACCCATCGGCTATCGTCTGATGACGATTTAGCATTTATATCCAGATATCTGTTTATAAAGATTCCCTTAAGCTGCGCTCATTTGCATTATTTTCCACCAAAGGAAAGTCCCCGCTTGACTGTTGTGATAATGTCGTATGACGTATGAGCATATGTGCCTTTAAATGCTAGGTAGCGTAGTGTTCTGTAGTACGTTAACATGTTTCTATAGCATGTAGCATGTAGCACAAAGAGATATTTCACCTTCTTCAAGCGACGTATGTTGCTAACGCACTTGCGCATTAAAATCATTTCCTCATCCTTGGTAGAAAGCAACCAAGAACTCCGAACAAAGTATACGGGGACAGCACCTAACGCGGGGCACTCATTTGAAAGGCCATGCGTTGTGTGAACTGAGATCTGATTCCATGGCTTGGTTACTCTCTTCTAATGGGCTAGGCTGGGGAAATCACTCAGTTTGCTGTTGAATACTAAATGGTCTTGATTTAGCACCTGTTCAATTTACTTTAATCTGCCTCTTTTTGTTTGTTTTTTTCACTTCAGCACATGTGCTCTGCGCACACACACACACACACACACACACACACACACACACACACACACACACACAACCTGTGTTGCCACAGCTGGGAATGAGGTCCCTCTCTGGTGCTAAAGGGTGAACTGGCAGGTCAAGAGGGAGCGCATGGCAATAATTAATGACGTATTTAGGTGAGAATAATGAATGCATTAATATTAATACATGCTCACCGGTACCAACAAATAGCTATAGACTCTGGCTGTGTGAAATCACACAAAACAGTAAAGGCAGTTTCTCCCCAAAACTGTTCACGACGGTGACTGATAAAACATGTAGCAGAGCATAGACAGCGTTCCAGCGTCCACACTGCAAATGCGCTCCTATTGAGTTGAAGCCATAACCTAGCGTTGCCGCTACACCACTTGTATTCTCCGCCTTGACAACGACATGCTCAAAGTTCAAACAATTTCAACTTTGACCCAGGTGGATGCTGACCTCTCGAAATGCATCCATCCAGATCAGTGCCTTGTTTGACTTTCTTACGCCAATGGAATCTAAATGTCAACGGCTTTCTTCATTTCTGAACCTAAATACATGTTTTATGAGTTAAAAGCGTTGAACTCCCGTTGGCTGGCTATATTCAGGCCACCCAAACTAGCATGTGTTGACCACTCGAACTGCAAAGGCTCTTATTTTCCAGGAGGCCAAATTTATGACATCAAACAAGCCTACAACTCCATGTCCTAATGACTTGTGTTGCATTGTTCTGTATTAAAACTGTGGGATGTGAACTAACCATTGGCCCCCACACCCCCCCTGTAGGAATAACACACACAAACACACACACACATGCACCTGACGAGTCAGAACTCAATTTGTTTTAGGGTCAAATGTTAGTGAGGGCAAAATCTCTTTACATGACCCGTGGTTCGTTTCCAACCAAGTGATTTTGAGTAATGTAAGTTGGGACGTGGGCAGTGTGTGACTGGGGCCATGGTCTGGGCAAAAAAATATCTGATGAGTCATCATCTCACTCCACTTTTAATTTTTAATTAGACATGATGGCCCAACGATGATGATGAGGATGACGATGGGGAGTTTCTTCTTCGGGCTGCAGTAAAGTAGATCTAAATCTATCCATCTCTTGAAAATGGTGAGCATGATTGAGCTATCTTTACCATCACGCTTTGTTCCCTCACTTCGCAAGTTCACAAGAAAAGAAGAGGAGGAGGGGAGGGCGTTTTTTTGGCACCTTTTTGTAGGGAGGCTGGCAGCTCTTGCAGGTCTCGAGTCAGATATGAGGTGAGGAGGATTTTGGTACAGGAAGTGCAGGAGGGGTTACCACAACAGTAATCGTTGTAATAGTGGTGAAATGTACTGTTCATTTGCTATGATTCTTTCCATGTTGTTCTCCCTTATCCATATCCATTAGAATAAATAGAGCATTTCGTGTATCAAGAATATTTTTTCTTGTATTTCAATTGCACATAAATGCTCCTTAAAAGCCTGGTTTGTTCATCTGTCATTACACATTTGGAAAGGATGTGTGCTGATTTTTTACCTCAACAATCCAATGGCATTTGGGTGAACCCAGGGTACTGTAAGCCACACACACACACACACACGCCATTTCTGCTAAAGTGTCAATTCATAGGCACATCACGCTCCGAAATATGCCACTGTTCACACACCCGACATGGGTGCGTGAACACAGTGCATGTTTGCCAGACATGACGGGTTTGAAATAGATGTCTAATTAATGACTCAGCACTGTGGGAAGAGGAGTGTGTAGATGCAAATTGTTTTTACTAAATTAAAATTACACTCCACCATGACGCCGCTACTGTCTAAGACAATATCAATACATGTATTCGAGTTCAGTTCTGTTTATGTTTGATATTATACCTAAAAGAATAACATCAATAATAATATTCCGTCTTCTAATATTTATTCTTCTACAGATGTAGATGTAGAAGTATTTAAACCCTCTAAACACATGCTGAAAGTAACTACAGTCATTTAAAACGTGTGTTATTAAAGGCCATCAACCTGCTAATACAGATTTTAGGGGCTGCTCAAGGCTGGGGTTAATCAGATGTATCACACTCGCAGCACTTTGTCCTCTCCCCTCTTCAAACACACCAAGAATTGAAGCCTTTAAAGCGCCTTCATCTAGTCTCTAGGGTACATACTGGCTGTCCTGTTATGTAGTCACTTAGAAATCCTCCGATCAGTGTCGGCTTTACTGTTCCATCATCATCATCATCATCATCATCATCATCATCATCATCATCATCATCATCTTCTCCAACCCATCTCTCCACAGAGGTAAGGACACCTTTTCACACACAGTTGAACATCAAACTCTCTGTCATCTCACTCTAATTACTTCTTGTTTTGCACAGAACACATCTGATTAAACCGGAGAGTTGTGTTTTTTTTTCTTTTCAGAGTTTTAAGCCTAAAAGGCAAAGAGAGATATCATTATAATTAATTGGACACTGCTCAGCTCTTGTAGGAACAGAGTATAAGAGACAAGCCCAGATGCACCAAAGCTCATTACATTTGCTAAATATCACAGTGTGACCATGTAAGACAACTCATCTGCATTCATTCATACATTATTGGGGTCTCTGGAGGAATATGTGAAATATGGATTCCTTTGACGTTATAATAGTAATAAAAGTGGTGCTGGTAGTGGTGGTTTTTTGAGTTGTTGAAATAGACAGATGGAAAACAATTTGTATGCCATAGAGACAAATGCAAACAAAGGGAAGAAACTCAGCCCAACCACAAGTAGCTGATGCTTTTGTGCGCCAAGCCCAATATCTACTCTGCGGTGGAAAAAAAAAAGCCAAACAGTGAGAAGAAAAACAATAAACCCAAAGTGCGACACACGTGTGGAGAGAGTGCATTATCTCCGTTGCTGGAGGACGGTTTCGATGGAACACAAAAGCCTTTATCACCCGACAAATATTTAACCAAGCCAGACGGTGTGTGTTTGTGTGTGTGTGTGTGTGTGTGTGTGTGTTGGGGGGGGGGGGGCACTTGATTGAGCATGTGGACAAGCACTGCACTGTAAAGACTCCACCTTGCTCTCCTCTCTCACATCATCTCAGAAGAATGGAAAATCAAACCAAATGCGGCTGGGCAGACAATAGCCCCTCTGCTGCTCCATGGAACACTAGACCAACATGTGGAGGAGGAGGAGGAGGAGGAGGAGGAGGAGGAGGAGGAGGAGGAGGAGGAGGCTTATTTGAGGATGACAGCTCTTCGCTAGAGCAACACATGGAGATGGAAGAGGAGGAGGCGGCTTGTTTGAGGATGACAGCTCTTCGCTAGAGCAACACGTGGAGGAGGAGGAGGAGGTGCCTTGTTTGAGGATGACAGCTCTTCGCTACAGCAACACATGGAGGAGGAGGAGGAGGAGGAGGAGCCTTGTTTGAGGATGACAGCACTTTGCTAGAGCAACACGTGGAGGAGGAGGAGGAGGAGGAGGAGGAGGCGGCTTGTTTGAGCAGATTCAAACTCATTAACCAAGAGACTCAGTGTACCGCATGACTAGTCGCCGTCACATGCTGCAACATACAACCCATTACCCTGCCACCCCCCCCCCCCCGCCTTCCTGCCTACCTTTCCTTCTGTTTCCCTGGTGGATACAACCCAACCCCAATTATACAAATTGAATATATTTACCTCGTAAGAAAAAGATACAATAAATCGAACATTTCTGTGCCTGATCACATCTTCATGCCAATTGAGGTCAAGGGACAAATTGTAACTTGGCTGATTGAGTTGTTTTGTGGACATCCAAACTGAGGCTAATTAGACGGAACATCAACTGGAAGGATTAGTCTGCTGAGGATGGGCGCTAGACCAGGTGGGGAGGAGAGCACTTCTAGACCACGCCACTGCATTCCTTTTTAAATATATAAGCAAACGGGCAGGGAATGTGCACAAGCAAAGCATAGACGTAGTGGTGTTCCTATTAGGTGGTGATACGTTGAGAAGGAACATGTGCTTTTAAAGTCAAGGGTTGCAGGTAGTCAGAGGAAGCGGCTTCTGTGCTGAGACTGAGAAGGTCCAATAGGCAGCAATCCACCGGTTACAACCAAATTTTATTTAATTTAGTAGTTCAATAACGACCATGGTTCAGAGCGACACCCTGCAGGACATTCAGTGTTGGATAAAGAATAATACCACGCACCAAATTAACATCAGCATGGAAATGCCTGCAGAAGAGAAAGAAGATGTTCACCTTTCTCCCAAACTTCATAAATTATTAATTTAACTGTTATTTTAGGCATTTTATGGTCAAGAACAGGGCCCGAAATGAACACCTACTACCAGCCAAGATTTGATTATTTGGCAGGTAAAACAATTCAGTGCTATATAAAAACAATTGCTTGTCCAGAAGATTTTTCCACTCTGGCAGGTAAAAAGACAAAATTCTAAAAGTAAATTTTGGACCCTGGACAAAAAACGTTGGTTGTGCTTTCCTCCCCTTTGTGGGCATAGGGGTAATTCCCACACAGAATAGGAACAAAATACACATTGCATAGTATTACTGCAGCACCAAAAAAATAAACATCTCCCGGATGGCCACAGCATCTTTATAGCTCAGCAATTTTCCAAATGCGGTAAGCGCATCCTCCTTACATTCGCCTGCTATGATTTTACGGGGGCAAAGCACCTATCAGTTCTTTCTTCCGCCCCCCCTCCCTTCCCTGTGCTGCATGTGTGCCTGTCATGGAGTGGGAGGTTGAAATGCACATGGATTTCCCAGGCATGAACCAGAGGAGCAGGAGGTAGGCCTACAGTGAAGACAACATTTTATAATATATGTAAATAACAGAGTGGCTCAAACAGACCTGCCAATCTCCTTCAACACCTGCATAGGAGAGATACTAAGGTGGCACACACATTTAGTTTTTAGAAAGCAATATGGTCACGACTCCCGTTTGGTAGCTTCCACTGGAAGCAATTGATGAGGATGGAAATAATTACAAGGAGAAGGAGAAAAAAGAGATGTGCTGTGTGTGGGCAAAGTGTCCATAAACAGAACGTTTCATTGTGAAGGATCAACCTTATATATAAAACACCTGAATATCACAATTATCTACCTGAAGGTGCGTTGGTATCTCCTCACCTCATGATCTTACTTAGGAAACAATGGTTTCCTCCACAAGACCTCAAATACAAAAGGAGAAAATAAAAAACTATGGCAGTAGCTTATGAGATGCATGGATTTCCTGGTAAATTGACTGTGTGGATTGGACATGCTAGGCAATGAGCTGTTGGTATGAAATAGCAAAATGGCTATATACAGCAAATCTACTCACAAGGTTATTAGTTTCCCCAACATATGGCCCCAGCAATCAATGTCCAGCTCATACAAGTCATTGGCAATTAAGTAAAGCCATTCAGGTCACCTTAACAGGACTATATCACAAAGCCAAGTGGCTTTGGTGCAAATGCAACTCATGCACTCTCATTAAACCTTGCTCTGCAGAGCCCAGTAGCTCATAACAAGTCTGCTCCACTGAGATCCTCCATATTACCTTGTAAACAAAGTGCTCATTACTTTTCGAGAAAGGTTTCTATTGTGTGTGGCACCATTTCTTCAAAAGGTCCATGAACATTAGTGAATCTGACAGGGCAACTAACTAACATAATGTAGGTGTGATTTATCATTGTGCGAGTGCATGCGTGTGTGTGTGCAGGCATCTGTCAAGTCCCATCAAGGGTTGGTAATATGTAAAGACTGCAGTGCTTCCGTAATGACGGGTCGGCTAGTCCCCTAACAATTGCATTGGTATATTTGTACCACGCTTTTAATGTGTCCTGCTCATTGCAGTGCATAGATCAGGATGCATATAATGATAGGATCATGCTTTTACATACCGACAACCTGCTGCCGACCAGCATAGTCAAACACAGGTTTATATTTTGACTTCATTAGGAGCAGATGACTCACCGTTGGATTGACACAGGGTATCGTTAGCCATCTATTTACAGTCTGTCCCTCAGCAGAAGAAGGCTTAAATCGCCAGGTAGCCGGTGGCTCATGGCACCTTTTGTCTAGGCCTTGTGTCCGTGTACAAAACAGCACAGCGCCTGCATCTTAAAACAAGGAGGAACCTCCATTGTAGCATGGCTCCTGGAAGGTCACTCCCACACCAGGAGGTGCAGTCGTCACGGCTGGCGATCGGCGCTGTGCAGGCCGACCTCTTTCACACCAAGTGTTTACTAATATTACCAATGAGAGAAACTGATGACGAACATAATTTCCAATACTTTTGGATGTCCACTTGCTTTGCCGGGTGGCCCCCCACATCAAGGACACTTTTGTCCTATGATCTTGTCTCACTTGAACTATTGGCTATACTGCCCCCACGATTTATGGTGGTACTGCTCTGTTTTGTCCGTATCCGTAAGCTTTCAGAAAATGTGCACAAAAAAAAAAACGGACAAAGGCTCAGAAGGCTCCGTCCGTATCCATATCGAACGTTGAGCATAAATGAGCCTTAAGACTGCAAAGGGCACCACAAGGAGCAGACCTTATTAAGGAACTACCCGCTCTACATCTGTCCCTCTGCATTGGTTTGACGGCGTTGTGCATGCGTTATGATAAACACAATTGCCGGCGGGGAGCTTGTATGACAGAAAAAGAAAAGGTTGTGATTACAGCTGGCAATATTACCAGCGTTTTCATTATGACAGCATAGAACACCGGGTATCATAACCGAGCTGTCTAATCGATCACGGCGATTTGAGTTCATCTGACATGATTAACAGGAGGAAAAATGGGAAATCCTGTCCACTAGCGTAATGTGAAAGGGCAACAGTGTCCGCTGTGCCACACCAGACTCCAGGACTCCAGATGACCCCACAAAGTAGCGGTATACGTCTACCCCTCCTGTCGCCATCAATCACTAAAGCACCCGGTCCCCTCTGTCCAACCATCTACACCCCTTTCCTCCTCCTCCTCCTCCTCCTCCTCCTCCTCCTCCTCCTCACTCAGACAACTTCCTAAACCCTTGGCGTGCAGCCGCTCTGTCCATCAGACAAACTCTGTCTTCTCCATTCCTCACTTAGCCACTGCCAGACTCAATCATCCGCACAGCTCACTGAGTGATTCTGCTTGACCCACACACACACACACACACACGCACGCGCACGCACGCACGCAATGCATTGCTCCTCCTCTGTGTCAGAGTTTATGTCTCCTTTATCCCCGGGATCACACTTCCCCTCTTCTCCTCTATCTTGTACTCACACGTGGTCTCCGTTAGCGGATCTTAGTGAACACTGGCAGCAGTCATGCAGTTTATTATGCACAAGGACGCGAATAATAAATGTGCTTTCAATAGTCTTCAATTAATTGTTTTATTATTAAGGGTATATTACGTACACTTTTGTTATAGGTTTTCATTTTTTTTCATTACCAAATTGAAACTGATTTTTCAGCAGAGGACTTAATGGAAATGTGCAGTGCTAACTTTTGCAATTACTCTATTAGAGGTTTAAGATTACATTCAAGATTTATACTATTCAAAAAATACTAAATGACCAGACCAGAGTTTTTCTGCTGTGTTTTGTCCTTGGCTACAAGCGCTGCAAATAAAGGTACAACTTTAAATATAAGTATTATTATACTGACACTTCCGGCACGCATGCAAAAGTATTAAGTAACTACATTTGGAATAAAGTGTTATGTATGCGAATATGTAACCATATTTGTAAACTTGGTGATATATATATTGTACTGTGATATACAAATACCACCATCGCCCCATGGTGGGACCAAGTGGCTTTGGTTAATGCTGTCACCATTGCAGCCATTCGTGAGTCCTCAGCTTTTCGCCATATCCCCATGGCAGGCAACATGAGACAGCTCTCAGCAGTTGAGGAGTAGTGTAATTTAATAAAGGTTATCTAAAGGTTCTACAGCACATTTCTTGGAATGAGTGCTACAGTGATAGACAGTGATGTGGTAAATATCTTGAGGTTAACAGTATGGTGAGACGTAGCCATTCTGTGTAGTAATAGACTTATAGTAAAAGATTAGTGGGCATTGAAAGACCATCACTGTGGAGAATAAGTCAATCCACATCTACATTTTGATTTAACACGCAGTTGTCATTTCATCAAAACCCTTATTATAATTATAAAAAAATAGCACAAGGCCATTGGATTAAAAAAAAACAAAAAAAAACCCTCGAGGTAAAATAGCTATTGGCAGCAAAAGTGCAGATCAGAAACCTGACATTTACAATTCAGAATATCCCGTTGACTGGGTTTAGTTTAAACTATATTCCTATATCCAAAAAAGTTTGAATTTGGACATTCCTGATTTTTCTCACTTGTGATAAGTACCCTGTTATATGCACTATCTACTTCTATATGTACAAATATGTATAACTATGTAAATGAGCGTCAAGGTAGACATTTTAGTTGAATTTCTCTAAAGTCATGTAATGTCATGTAAAGATGACAACTGTAAGGCACACAACTGACTGAATTTGTCACACAAAGGATTTAAACCAAATTAGAAATGTGCCATTTAAAATGATTATTCCTTTTTATTTCTCCAAATCTCCATTTGTTGGTATAAAACCTGTCAGCACCTTATCAAGGCTCGCTATGACAGACCATGAATAAATAGACTTAGTGGTGATTAAGCACATCTGATATGACATGATCAAACCATTAAGGTGTCCTTTTCAATTAAAGTGATCAATGAAAATGCTAGCCAGACACAGTACCACGAACATGAAGACATTATGGAAATATGGAAATACTTCTAGGTCCTTCTCATCAGAGTACGAAAAAAAGTTAAATGTTACCATAATTACCAAATGTGCAATTGCGATAAAGCAAGTTTTGTATTACAAATGCAATGGCATAATTGCCTTTTTCACACCTTTTTTTTTTAATGGAGTGGGAAATGCCTGACTTCCAAGAGTTACAAAAATATTAAAATTATAAAATATTCACATTGGTAAATGAGATGAAATGAAATGTAAGACGTTTAGGGCAAACAGTTTAGTGTAGAAAGCAGTTGAAATATTACAATGTCTGCCCATCGATATTACAGAAGTGGTGATGACAAAATATAGAAGTAATTTCTTTAATCTGTTTTTCTTTCCCCTCAACCCGCCCTTGCATTAATGAATTATTCAGTTTGAATACATGTCGTGTGAGAGTGTGTTCAGAAATAGCTCACTTCTAAAAACAGCCTACGAGGGCTAGTGAGCTACCAAAACCTGCTCAATGATTTAAGAGGTGGTGTAATCATAAACTAAAAGTGATTATCATGCAAGTCTTGTAGGATGGCAACATGTTAACAAGTGGCTAAGAGAAGTTTTATGGACAATACATGAACCCCAACATACAATGCTTTTGACCAAATATGACAACAAAAGCATCATAACATTTGCATATGACACCACAGTGATTGGACTAATAAGTGACAGTGATCAGAGGGCCTATAGGAGGGAAGTGGAAGATCTATCCATATGGTGCCATGATAACAACCTCTCTAAATGTCATGTAATGTTATTGTGTACTGTATATTGTGTATATAATGTATACATATGAGTGGATTGTGTACATAGTCTATGTCGGTCTGTAGTGTTTTTGTTTTGTTTTTTGGGATGATGTGTCCTTTGTGTTAAGGCAGGGAGAGCCAGAGCACAAGTATTTCATTGTATGTTTAATACACATGACAATAAAGTTGAACATGAACTTGAGATATCCAAGCACTGGATTAGGTCTGAGTTAGCTTGTCTCTGTATGGCTCACCATGGTATGGGGCTCCAGATGTTGTCAACAGCTTTAAACATCTAACGTTTTCTTCAGCTACTGAGAATATTTAAGAATCCTCATCCACAGAAAGGGAATATTCAAAGCTGATTTTATTAAAAGCAAATTACAACATGGTCTCTGGGGTGATTGTATGGGAATTTCAGTTCTTAAACCAATGTCTTACTGGGGATTTTAACAGATCTAAGAAAAAGGAGAAAGCGACTTATGAGGAATACTTGTCAGAAGTAGTCAAACCCTTTGTATATCATCTCCAGCAAAGTCTTTAATGAAAAAAAGTGAAAATAACAGTCAGAGTTACCAGTACATGGGGTAGAGAGGATGAAGAGGTGGTTTTATGAGGTCAGTGCAGGTGAAATCTTGCAAGCTCACGTAAAGTCTGCGAAGATTCAATCACAAAGGTTGGACAAGATAAAAAAAAAGAGTGAAAGAAATGGTGGCCTGTCATGTGTAAAAACCAATTATATTACACTGGGCTAGTTTCCACTTCAATGTGGAAGTAGCATGGATTTTGTTCAAACTCACAGCCAATTGAATGGCTCCAATCCAACATGGACACAAAGGGGTGTTCATTTTCAGAAATGAAGGGCAGTATCATCTATTGGTAAAGTCATCTGCACCACAGCAAAGCGGGCTGAACACAGACTGTGGGCCAATCACAAACTACCTGGCCATCAAGCACCCTTTGACTTTGTCTCATATTCTTCTATGGCTGACACCTAAGGACATCAATAGGCAGCAGCTGAACACAACTCACTTTTCTGCAGCGTTTAGCACGAGTTAGGATTGGTGTGAGTAGTACAGGGATAAATCCACACACTTGCAAGTTTTGCGATATTTTGGAAAAAGATGACAAAGAACTAAGGTGTATGGGGGGAGGGGGTGAGTAGGACTGTACTGACGGACAGTTGGAGGAGACGTATGGGGGACGAAGAAAGGGAAGTAATGACATTAATTAGAGCTGCTATTGTCCCGTCTCCTCAAAATCCATTTTAACAGCATCTGGCAGCCCCTGTTACTTCATATCAATCAAGTTAGGAGCTGGTGGGTGGCTTTCATACCCATTGTGGTGTTCATACCCATTTTGTTGTCGTTGTGCACTATTTCTTTGGCATGCCGTTAACAGGCATCATCTTGTGTCGTCTCTCCATTGACCCTGGTGTCTGCCGAGGGACAACACAGCCAATGTGCTTTAGGGTTGGCTTAACGACACATATGCACAGGCCTGTGTTCTCCCCTCAACATGCAGATCAGCCACCTCTCAAAGTAAGCAACAGCTCTCTATGGCAGCCAACTTTACTGAGAGCTGTTAGCAAATGCTGCAGGAGTATACTGCCCTGCAAAGTGCTGCAAAACTACAGTATCTACAACTTTTGTCGAAATTAAGTTATTACTAGAGATGGGCATAGATTAATTTCTTTAATCTAGATTAATCTATTTGTAATCTTGAAATTAATCTAGGTTAATCTAGATTAAAGTGGCTCATTAGAATGGTGTCGAAGGCGTGCATAATGTGTGTGCGCTACCTGAATAATGACTTATAATACCTAAATAATGAGTGAGAACAGGTCTGCGATTGTTGAGCGGGGGGGGGGGGGGGTGCTGTCGGAGGTATATAGTTGCGCTATTGTTGAGCGGGGGGGGGGGGGGGGGGGGGGGCAATAGATTAACGGCAATAATTTTTTTATCGCCGATAAGAGTCTCGCGTTATCGCAGCGCGGTAACGCCGATAACGGCCCATCACTAGTTATTACTCAAAATTAACATGTGGATATGTTTTATCAGTAACACTTTAGATTAGGGACCACATTCACCATTAATTAGTTGGTAAGAGCGTAATTTATGTACAACAACTTCCTTACTTACTAACAATAAGCAGTAATTAGGAGGTTATTGAGGGAAAACTCCAATATTAAAGTTAATGGCCTAGTAGTTGTAGAATATGGTCATGCAGAATAATGCATTAATAAGTACTTTATAATGACTAATAAAGAGCTAATATGTGTGCTTATAAGCAACTAGTTAATGGTGAATATGTGGTACCTAATCTAAAGTGTTACCGTTTTATCTTGTGAAGTATCTTGGTTCAATTTTGCTGTTTTTGTGGAAAAAAATTGCAGTAACTACAAAATCGGACTAAAAACCAAGGCAGACCGCAGTAACTGCAGTTTCCCCATGCAGATACCGCGGTCTAGCCTGGCTCCGCCCGCCTACGTACTTCCGCTCAATTTTCATTTCACTTCAGTACTAAGGTCTGGCCGTGCTGTATGTTAGAACGATTTCTTTTCCCTCAAATGTGCCTTCCAATCAGCGAACAGGAGGCGCGGCCTGAGAACAGTGACGTAGAGGTCGTGCGCGAATTTCAGTTATTGAGCGGAAGTACGGAGGCGGGCGGAACCAGGCTAATGCTAATGCTCACTGCATCTGCCGTTTGTATACTGCGCGCAACGTGGTTTCTGGCACATGAAATACGTCACGACCAAACGTTAGCGATTGGTTAAGGCAGATCCGGAGTGGCACTGGGCAGAGCCAATAGGTTTTAAACTTCAACAGCACCCGCCTTCAAGTGAGAAATCGTTTGTCTCTACAGCACTGCTAGACCTTTAGTATGAATGAAATGAGTACGAAGGTCTAGTTAGGACTAGGCTAACCGCGGTCTGCCTTAGTAGGCCAATTCTATATAAGTCACCAATGAAGTGATGGAGATTATGATGTTGTTGATGATAATGATTAATTAGTAATCTTGATTTTAGTGGATATTCCATTAAAATAGGCCTAATACTTTTGTTGTCTTTTTTTAATCTCATAATCTAAACTTTTAAAACATATGGACACATAAATAAAACATTTTGAAACAAATATAATGTAGTCGATGTAGATTTAGAAAATATTTTAAAAAAACAAGGATTCTAAATTTAAACATAGGTTACTGCACTTGGCTGTTGTATTGCCTATAGAAATTCATAGCAATACCTAATATACCTAGTAATAATAAATTATTGAATCATTTTTTTATTAATAGTATTTCCACTTAACTACAATGCAATTGGCTAGACAGTCAAAAAACATTAAAGCCATTTTGTTGACATAGATACTGCAGTTTCATTTTCTAGGGCAGTATATCTGTCCATAATACTAAAAAAAAGGACTTTTAACATACGATTGTGCTCATCTGGAGAACACAAAATAACCAAGCATGTATCCCAAATTGGCTAAATGGAGTGTGAATTTAAGTAATCAAAGTCAACACTGAATGAACAATGGTGCAACACATGGATAACATCACCCACAACGCACTTTGGTTCGATGATAACATTATCCTAAGCATCCATAATCATTTGTTCAGTGATAATATTTGTTGGTTTGTCTATTTTGTGTCTAAATAATCACGCACATGAATACATGCATGAAAATCTAAATCATCTATTTTAATCAACAGCTCTTACTAAATTGATCATGGATGCCATTGACTTAAATATTGCCTCAACATTTGCAAAGATGTGCTTCAACAACATTCACATTTTGAGTGAAACCAATGGTTGTACAAATTGTGTACAAAACAATGGTGGTCAATGGGGTCATGGGCGTTCGCTTAGTGCGACAGAAGCACTGCGAGTCTGATGACGTTATATAGCCATCACAAAGTGTCACGCAGCAGTGTCAGGTTAAGATCTCGCACACACACACACACATATTTTTCAAGTGCTTGGCTGTCAGTCTTTTTAATGAAACAGTCTATATATTCCACCCAGAGTGGCATTGTGCTGAGACCATCATGTCAGATGCTACAGTGTCCGCTTTAGTTTTTTCTTTTCTTTATTTCCACAGCCAATCCAAACACAGCCGGCTATAAAAGCAATACATACGTTTAAGGTCTGGTGTCAATGCAGCATGAGTCTGCCAGAATCAACGGTAAACAAAATTGAAGATATTTATGCTGGCAACAGAAAGGAAGTAAGCCAAATACTCAGAGCATTTTATCAGTGTTGTTTTTTGCTAAATCAAAACGCTTGTCAAATCCAAATTTAATTCAATCTTCCTCTGTTGAATAATTAATATGAAGTATAATCTTTATTATTTATAGTCTTAGCGGGCTGGTTTGGGAGGAGTCAATTGATCAAATAAACAGATGAATAAAGTGAGGAAACAAAAGAGAACAGGAGGTTCCACTTAATCAGTGACAACTGAATCAAAATAAGCACTTTTCTGCTTCTAAGAATAGCGCCGCTAGCTGCTATCGCCATCCTCATTGGCAGCCTTGTGGTGTGACTCTCAAGACGACAGAACATGCCCTCCAGACAATATGTCTGGAGGGCATGTTAAAGGCTATGCTGACGTGCTGCTCAATAGTTATAGCATGTTTCTCAACACAGCGTGTTGCTGTGGATTTGCAACCGCTACGATCTGGACTCGGTTTTGAGACAACTGGCGTGGCCATGTCGCCCTCACTATTCCAACCCTCATCCCTGTTTCTTAATCAAAGAAAGATTATCAAAGAAGGTCAGCCACTATTCTTTTTCCCACCCCAGGTCCTGTTCAACCAGTTTTTTCTCTACATGCGTTACATGCATCCAGCAGTGGCGCAGCGCCGCCGCTGGAATACTAGAACCATGCAAAACAAATGTTTTTTTTTCACAATTACAGATTGTTTTTAGTTTTATTAAAAAACATATACACATCATAGGTGCCCCCCTCCTGCACCCACCTAAATTGTTACATTGTCATTATTGTCATTGGAGAAATACTGTGGAAAAATACTGACAGCAAAATAGTGTTCTGCTGTAGAAGAATACAAAACGCCTGATGATGCTGTAGGTGGCATTAGCTCATGAACGGCTGTAGAATAAACGTAAGGAGCAGAAAGAGAAAAAGTAACACAACAAGTGACTTAATAATAGAAAGTAGCCTCCTTGATTGTGTGGACCAGAAGCAAGAGTATTATGAAACTAATTAACAAATTGCAGACTGAACACTATATTTGCACAAACATTAATGCCAATAAATGTTGGCTCACGCACAGTGTGCTCGCATGTTATTTCTTATTATGTTATATTGTTATGTTATCTAGTTATACTATTGTCTAAAACCATTTATGTTGCAATGCACTGGAGCCCTACTGGAATACGTGATCACACTAAAACTTCTCTGCACCCGTGCACATCAGCACCATGCACATCAGCACGCGCACATCAACATAGTGCACATCAGACACACCTCGCATCACTGCTGGGGAAAAAAAATCACAGGGGAAACACTGTCATCAATACTTAAATACCACTCCACTTGTAAGCAAATAAGTGGTACATAAATACCACTTGCTTCTTTTGGCCATGCAGTTGCTGACTGTCTCAGGATATATTTCCAGGCTTCTATCTATTATTAATAGGGCTGTCAAACGATTAATTTTTTAAAACTGATTAATCACATAGTATTGGCAAGTTAACTCACGATTAACACAGTTTTTAAATTCTATTTTAAATCCACTCCCATTGAAGTTAAATGAGATAATCAAATGGAATGACACATTGTCATTCATACCAAATAAGGAGAACTCCGGTGTAAAATGGTTCTGGGATGTTTAGTATGATGTCATCATACCAAATAAGGAGAACTCCGGTGTAAACTGGTTCTGGGATGTTTAGTATGAGAACTAGTTCCAACGTTACCATGGTGATTAAAGGAGAACTCCGGTGTAAACTGGTTCTGGGATGTTTAGTATGAGAACCAGTTCCAACGTTCCATGGAGAGCAACAAAAAGCCGATACGACGCGAAGCTAAGTTCGCTGTTTTTAGCCGATTCTACCAAACTGCTATACGTTTGAGTGCTACGGGCATCTCACCTGGTAAAAAACAAATCGCTTTTTTAAAGCACTTACAAGGCTAGAAATAGCCTGACACTTCTTTGGTAGTATAATGAGGGTCTTAACATATAAAACGAGGCATTGACAACTTCGTAAGAGAACAGATATTTTATTAAAAAGAATATTTTATACACACGATACCATCAGTAGTTCACCCGTCGACGGCAAGTTTTTTTTTAGGCTGATAAGTTGATTGACGAACACAGAGCTCGCGTGCGATCACGCGAGTGCGTTAATGCGTCATTTTTTCTTAATCAAATTAAAATAAGATTGCGTTAACGCGTTGTTATCACTCTAATTATGACAGCCCTAATTATTAACCATTATCATTATTTATTAACTATGAATTATTGACAACTTCATGTGTGTAACATATTGGACTGCATGACAATGTCCTGCATGTCTTATATATTTACTTAATTGTTTTATATTTACTAATTTCCGGTAATAGGGTATTCTTAAGAATAGCGTCAGACACTTCAGTGTAAGAGCGTTCTGCTTTCCACACCTAGAACACTAACTGTTAAAAGACTATCTTTTCAGTGGCAAAAAAAATCTACTAGCCTCTGTATGATCACGCCTTCATAGACATACACGACATGAGGTTATTTATAGTCTGTCTATTTCTTAATGGCACTAAGGTCATAAAAGCATGTGTGGGGGGCTAGTTAAAAATACTGTGTGTGTAATAATGTGTAATAATTCTGAGGCATGAATTATTAATTCATAACATACGCAATGCTGCATAAAAAAACAGCGCAAAAATATAATAGATTACTCTTCTTTATGGACTGCCAAACCGAATGGGCAGAGGAATTGTTCTGTGGTTGCTGAACAAATGAAACAAACAAATGGGAAAAAAGAAGAGGTAGATCTTACACATCCATTTTTACCTCTTAAATATTAATACACATATATAAAAAAAGACAAATCCAACTACAATCTTTAAGGGGGAAAATGTTCTAATGCACCGAAAACTAAAGGGCTGTAAGTAAAGTAATACGTAGAATAATTACCAGGGTACCATACTGCTGCCGTGAAGATAAGCCATTCACTGGCCGAGACACACGTTGGGAGAGACATATGTGACACATGTAAATGTATCCATGTAGAAGACACAGCCTACAATTTCCTCACTTTCTTTGTTCAAAAAGCTCCAAGGCATGACAGTAATTGCACACAACCGTCTTGGTCAACTTTCTTGAATGACCACACTTTTCAATGAAGTAACTTGCAAAACATCGCCACGTAACTGAACCTACATTCTGTAATGCGGTACAGAATGAACTTCTGCACCGCAGAGGTTACAGGTTGGTGATCGATTGGTTGGAAGAGGTACCGCTGCTTTTGTTCAAACTCTCACCAGTTAGCCCTTTCTTTCTGTGTTCACGGAGGGTGCAACACAAACAGCATTCACCCCTTTGGATTCCATTGTGAATGGGAAGTAATGGTGACCCAGACACCTCCCAGCAGTTACATCATGCTGCACCCCTCGCCCTTAGTCCTTCCACATTGTTTGAGCATGGGCTAGACATGTGGGGAAGGGGCGGAGGAGTGGTGATGGTTATTACCAGGTGTGCCGATTAGCCACATCCGCAGAGTACAGGCGACCGAACCCCTCCGGCCCTCCTCGGAGGCCCGTCGCCATTACGCGGCAGTGGGAGAGTCACCCATGAATTTGCAAAGTGGCTAATTAGCCACGAGGATGGGGCGGGCTCCAGTGTTGGCAAACGGCCCGCTGGTCTCACGTGGTGTGAGGCAGAAAGCAGTCTTTAAGGCTGGCAGCCCTGAGTCACAGAGTCAGCAGTGCCGCGTGCCTCTCAGGGGCTCATTACTCCATTACAGTGTGGTGATGTCACTGCGGCCCCGTGCCACGGGTGGGCGGCTGGGGATAGAAGGGGGGGAAGGTTGTTCGGGTGGGCGGGGGGCATTTGACAGTGGGGCAGCAGGTGGTGGATGGTGGGCTGATCAGAGCCGGGGGCAGGGGGGTTAAAGTGGAGGGAGTGCTCCCGGGGCCGTAGGGAGGCTGGACTGAAGAGGAGGGGATGCGTGCCTGCTCCCTGGGCCCCGCCATGCCCTCGGTGCAGGATCTGTGTAATTATTACCCTCTTGGCTCAGAGCAGTGGTGTTAGAAAGGCGTGCACCTGCAGAGTGTGTGCCTCACCCCTCCAAATGTATTGGCTGCGCTTACCCCTCCCCTCTCCACCAAAGATGACTCAGTTATCACATTCCCACAGCAGAGATCTCATTTGGGCCAACTAGTCACTGTAAGACGTTGCATTATTCATGTGTCCTCTTTTTTTCTTTTTTTGTTTACCCAGAGAGTTGGGGAAATGTTTCCTTCAGATGTTTTGTCGCAGTTCACAGGAAGAGAATAAGTTCCGTCTAAGCATACTTTTAAACTCAGCAATAGAACGGTGCAGGAATGAGTCATAAAACCCGGAAATCCGTTAGCTTTTTGGCACTTCCAGTTCTCTTGTCTCAAAGTCAACAGGTTTTTTGAATGGGTTTTTGGTTAGATGCCTGAAATAAGGTCTGTGGTTAACACAAGCTTAAGAGATTGCCATGTTTTGTTGTACGACATAAAATACTTGTGAATTTGTGTCTTAAAAAACATCTGGCGATTGCATTTACGCTTCAAAAATCATACAAATAGTGTTCATTGGTGAAGATTATCTTGCTTAACAAAATGTGTGTATCATTATCTTTTGTTTGCAACAGAGCTTATTTTCTGCAATAATCCAAAATCCAATGAAAACCCCATTGGTTTTTTGTTGAGGGAACCCAAGGCAATGCTAACTTCTGGGTTGGCCTACAAAAATACGTCATCCCTGCACCACTCTATAAGGTAACGGCAAATGAGAACCTGCGGTCTTTGAATTTAATCAAGTGTAATTCAGTTGAATCAAATTACATTTCATAAATAAGCAATTAATTACAACCAGTTTTCAGCCAGTTACAATTAATATTCAGATACAACCAGGGGTTGAAACTAAAATTTTGGCTTACCAGACAACTGGCGAGTAGATGACAATTTTTACTAGACAAACAGATTTTTTACCAGACAAAAATAGGGGCGCTGCGCGATTGTTGACGGGGGGGGGGGGGGGCCGATTGTTGCGATTGTTGACCGGGGGGCCGAGTCGCCTCCTCCCTCGTTCACAACATTCAAACGAATCACGAATGCAGTTAAGTTACTATTCAGAGATCAAGTTACAGTTCAACTCCGACAAACCAACTGGGGGAGGTGATGGTGTTAATAAATGTGTGAATAATAGCAAATACAACATTGTGTCTGTCTGGTTGAATATGTTAACATATGTATTTAATTTGAGTTCAACAGATTTATTTAATGTATGCATAATGACATGTCAGGATCAAAATGCCCCGTTCCCCCAATTCAAGGAAAAGTTAGACAAACCAAACGCAGCGGGATGCGGGGGGCGTAGTAGATTATTGGATGTTTAATATATCAGCAAGATAATAGACTTGATTTAGCAATGATGAGTTTTAAAGTTAATGATGTACAGTTGTGTTTATTCTGGGCATATTTTATTTACTATTGTGAAGATGGCCATTGGCCACCCCCACTCAAGACCAAGATCCACCAAGGTGGGGGGTCCCGGCCGGGTCGCGTGCAACGAGACAGATTGACGAGACATTCATAGTGGATAGTGGTTTCACGGTCACCGTGAATATCCACTATACGCGAATTATCCGCGTGACATCGCGCCGCCGTGAAGACTCGTTCGCTGGGGGCGTGTTGACTAGTGGATCAACTAGCTCCCGCCCGCATTGTGGTAATGAATCAGAAGGGTCAACGTCACGGCCCGCGCCCACGTCCTGTTTGCTGAATGGTGACCGCGTGGATTCGCTGCGCGAAATCTCCCAACTTTATGCAAATTCAGAAGCGGAGGCAGGCAGCGCCGCAGCCGGCTCCGCGCCGCAAACAATCCCAGCGTGCTTTGCGCAGCGAATTGCTCGCGTCCCATAGAAAGTGAATGGAGGCGGCACATCGCGCGCGATCATTCGCTTATAGTGGATATTCACGGTGAGCGATTGTTGACCGGGGGGGGGGGGGAAGCGGGGGGGAGCTGCGCGATTGTAGACGGCGGTGGGTGCTGCGCGGTCGGGTCCGCGGCTAGCGGGTCCGTTGCTGGCGGGTCCGCGGCAATCGCGCCGAATTTTTAGATTACTCGCCAGAGTGGCGAGTGGTCTTCATAAATTACTCGACAAATACAAAAATTACTCGCATTTGGCGAGTAAAACAGCCTTATTTCAACCCCTGGATACAACTGTGCATTCAAAATATTAGACGACCTTGTAAGTTTAAGGGCTCAATTGGATCAGGTCTACAGACTACCAAGAGATATTTTCTGGAGACTGTTAACCTCAAAACAAACTAGTATTTAATGAATGCATGACATGCACATCTTCCCAATATTGCATTTTTGCTACACACTCTCTGCAGAGGACTTTACAATCTATTCAACGTGGAGTAACTTCCAACTATCATTATTATGTAGCTCTCATTTCCTGTCTGGAAGCATTTGGGAGGCTGTGCTTGATTTAGTGTTATGGTACGTGTGTATAGTATTGGAATGTGTGTTATTGAAAATGAATTATGTTCAATCTTTAATTCATATTAGTCTGTGGAAAATGTTGCCCTTAAATAGTCCTGGGGCTAAAGTTGTTGAAGCTTGATTTAGTTTTTCTTAATTTTGTTTGTTTTTCTTGGTATGCAGACAGGTAAAACTACCAAATCCTGAAACTCTATATAAATGGAAGGACTTTTAATTACTTTCAACCAACCTTTTATCCAAAACATTTCCCTACAAAGTTTATTACATGACTTTAATATTATGTCGGCAATCTTTTGTAGCCAGACCGTGTGGGCAAGATCACATAATCTAAGGAATCTCTTAAAACAAGACCTCAAAGACCTTGAGGCAGCCATTCAATTGGCTGCTGGTTTGAAAACTACCTGCCTCCAGAAATGAAATACAAGTAGTATTTCTCCATTCTTTCCCATCGACCTTTGAGTTTGAATTACTTCAGACATTAGCTTGCCAGTAGATGTCTGTCTTCACAATATTAAAATAGATGTACAAGAGGACGTCGAAGACGAACAGTAGTAAATGTGTATTTTCTATTATATATATACATATATATATATATATATTAGGGCTGTCAATCGATTAAAATATTTAACTCGATTAATCGCATGATTGATCATAGTTAATCATGATTAATCACGATTAACTATGATCTATGAGGTAATACTCTTTTCAACATGAGAATAGACAAATGCTTGCTTTATGCAAAAAAAGCATGTTTATTTATTGTTACAATGAGAAATACTCTCAGTTCAAGTAACTAACGTGCAAACTGCATAGTAATGTTTACTAACACAGTAGTGTGTTGAACTTCACATTTGATCTATTCATCCTCATTTTTGTTTAAGCAGCCATTTAACACAAAAGAATGCCCCTCAATGCATTGCATTGCAATTTGCATCAAATTCAAAACAAACAGGGTGATGCACAAAATAACTTCAAGAAAATAATAATTTAAAATAAATAAAGTGTTTGCGGCTTGTAGAGTAGTCCAGCTGTTTCCCTTTTAAATGATCCAGCGTGGTTTGCTTCATGCGAGGGGGCGCCGGGCAGGGGTGGACTGGCCATCGGGCATACTGGGCAATTGCCCGGTATGCCCGATGCACATCTTTGGGCCGGCCCAGGACTGTCATAAAAAATAAAAAATAAAGTAATTTGTCCTAACAGGAGGATTACGATCGCCCCCCCCCCCCGCCGGTCGTCGGACCGGGGTGTGTGACGCGTTAAAAAAATTAGTGCCGTTAAAACCATGTTGCGTTAACTCGTTAATAACGCGTTAACTTTGACGGCCTTAATATATATATATATATATATATATATATATATATATATAGAGAGAGAGAGAGAGAGAGAGAGAGAGAGAGAGAGAGAGAGAGTTGAACCACACCTGGACATGAAAGATCATATGTTTGGATGAGTCTCTCACTTGCTCTTTCTAAGGAAATCGTTGCTACCTGTGTGTTGCGTATCAAAGCCATGTGCAATGCATTTTCCTGGCATGATTATAATAGATCCGGGCCTCACACTGCGTCTCTGTGGGCCTCATTTAAATCCAAACTCTAAAGAGGAGACCACTGTGCAATTTGTCGCAGGTTGTGTATGCGTTTAAGGATTCAACGTCTTGCATGCATAGACAGCTATTTGACAGAACAAATCCCTTGATATGTATGGAGCAGGGAAGGAAATGTTCAGTGTTCCTCCTTATTAAAGGTGTGGATTAGCTTTTGCTTTGATCTCAGTGGGGGGGGGGGGGGGAGTGTGTGTGTGTGTGTGTGTGTGTGTGTATGCGCACGCGTGCGTGCATACACACACACACACACATGTGTGTGAGTATGGAGGGGGGTGGGGGAGTAGCAGCCTGACTGCTGGCTGATACAACACACTGACACAATTGAGGTGTACAAGCGTTTTCACCTCCCTACTACACACTAGAGCTAATGATGCAGCAACACCTGTTGATCTCGCCCCAGTATTACAGAACTGACTCCTGTGCACGCATTTTGGCAAAAAAAACATAGAAAGACATAATGCAGACGTTATGGTGAAGTCTGGAGTGACTCTAGTTATGAAACCCATTTCAACCTCTCAGATATTTAAAGTGTTACTACAGCCTTTTGCTGTAGGCAAATGCAGCAGAGGACATCCAGTGATAATCTATAGCGGCTGCTGCTGATGGTGATAAAAGGTTGGCTAATTAGCGTCAGATATGGTTATGGCCAAGTATGACACATTAAAATTGTACTGCTACATTAAATAGAAGTATAATGTTATCGCTACCCCACTGAGCCGCAATCTCATGGTGATTTAACCTGCTGGTGAAACGCAGGGAGAAGAAACAAATCCTAACACAGAGAAGGTGGTTTTTAATAAATATACATGGTGCAGACATTACTTATAAGCTGCCGTCACCCTCTGGTTGTATCACGGAGGACAGTGCAGTGCATCAGGGTCGTGGTGGTGAAATTAAACCCCACATAGCTGCGATGGTGATAAGGGATAATGAAGTGAAAGCCCAATTGTATACGTTTTTTACTACTCTGATAATGCGGTGTAGACAAGCAGAGAAATGCCAACTCACAACCGTTTCCTGCTGGGCCTTTTTTTTTTCAACACTTGTTGAGTTTTTCTGATGTTTCCCCCTATAAGACACATACACTGTAATAACAGTATATGCACTGGGATCACCTTGATATAAACCATTCATGACTACACTACACGCCACAAAAAATGTCTATTATCCAACACCATTTGCCATATGTAATCATTGGGTTAGTATGTCTTGATTGTCCATACGAATTATAATGGTTTTAATGGGGGGGGGGGGGGGGGGGGGCAGAGTAACAGGGCTGCCTCCACCTGTGTCTCACCCTAGAGCTTGGCGATCAGTGCCTAACGCAGACTGACAGGTAGATCGAGATCGCCAAATGAAGGAGGTCAGGGTGACTTTAAACTAGGGCCGGGACTTTAACGCGTTAATTAAGATTAATTAATTACACAATAATGAACGCGTTAAAAAAAAGTCGACGCATTTTAATCACACTTATTTTTGCACTGCGGAACGTTTCTCACTGGATGAGTTTCAGGCGCACCGATTATACTGGAGCACCAACTAGCGTTCATGAGTTCAGACAACAACAAACCACAGTGAACATGAACGAAGTAGCTGATGAGACCGCTTTGGTTGGCCCCGTGGATGGGAAATTTTGCTACAAAAAACGAACGGATGGAAGCGTTGATAAGAGCATGGTTGTGTGCAAGCTATGCAACAAGGAATTCGCATATCACCGCAGCACATCGAGCCTCAAGTATCACCTCAATGCAAAACATATAGGGTGGCCATTTGTCCGGCTTTAGGCCGGACTGTCCGGTTTTTCAATGCCCTGTCCGGCGCAGCATCAAGCTGGACGCGTATTTGTCCTCCTTTTTGAGACACCCCCACCGGTCATAGGTCCGCCTGCCGATCATAGGTCCATGGTGTGTTACGATCGCGCGCGCGCACCCCCCCGCCGATCGTAGGTCCGGGGTGTGTTACTATCGCGCGCACCCCCCCCCCCCCCCCGTCGGCCGTAGGTCCGTGGTGTGCTACTATCGCGTACCCCCCCCCGCCCCGTCGGCCGTAGGTCCGAGGCGCGCACCCCCCCCCCCCCCCCCCCCCCCCAGGCTGAGGTGTCCTCCATTTCAACAACTCATAAATGGTCACCCTAAAAACATATAGCAGCTAGCGTGGACGCTAGTGTGCTAGCTAGCGTGGACGTTAGCCCGACTCCGAGTACAAGGACCCACACCCAACCCACACTCCACCAGTTGACTGGTTTGAGGACGAGGGTAACTAAGTAAAAAGGCACTTTTTTAAATGTTATTTTAAATGGTACACTTTATGTTGAACTATGCATTATGTTGTTGGTGCAACTGACACTTTATGTTGAACTCTTTATTGTTTTGGCCAAGGTTATTGAGAGAGTTGGGCTGAAATTAATTTTATTTTTTTTAAACCAGCTGTTGGTAAATCAACAAAGTCTGTTATGGCCTCTGAAGCAACAGAAAGATGTTTTCTAATAGTCAGGGTTTCCAATGTTGTGAATGTACTTGAAAGTATTGTGTTTTACTTAAAAAAACAAAGTATTATAGTTTACAGAAGGTCTACCTACCTATAGGCTACCTGAATTTCTGAAATGTACTATATTTCTAAATATGCTATTGCTACACTTAATGGCAAAAATTGCACTGGTCTGTTGGACTTGAACAAGCTTATGTATTCAGTCATTATTCAATGGTATACTAAAAATCCATGTGAAACAAATTACTTCTCACTGTTCTCAGGTCAAATATGTATATGCGATTAAAATGCGATTAATTTCGACTAATTAATTACAAAGCCTCTAATTAATTCGATTAATTATTTTAATCGAGTCCCGGCCCTACTTTAAACGTGTCTTTGATTGGTGGTTTGTCTGGAAGTCCCACATACAAAATCAGCCACATCAGGGGCCATATTCACAAAGGATCTTAGCGCTAAAAGTAGCTCCTAACTGGCAAATTTAGGAGAAACTCCTAAAAATAATCGGCGTGTCAGTCTTAAATTTAGGACTCCTAATTTTTTTTCACTAAGAGCAATTCACAAAGTATTTTAGGCCTAAAAGTAACACCTAAGTCTAGGAGAGCCTAAAAGTCCTCGAGAGGACTCCTAACTCACTAAGACCTATTCACAAAGAATCGGAAAATGACTGCGAGACGAAATGTTTTGGAGACAATGGAAGACTGAATTGATCAAGAGATATAGGCTAAATCGTGAGGGTATGAAACTTGTTGTGCAATTAGTGCGGGATGCAATAACATCCCCAACTAACAGGAATAACTCGATTAGGAAATAAAATGTTTGGCAACACGATATTTAGCAACAGGGAAAATGCAACTTTGCAATGCCGACGATTTAGGAATATTGCAACCATCAGTCAGCCATAAACCAAACCATCAACGCGCTCTGTAGACCACATATCAATTCAATTAAATTCAAACTTTATTAAGGACACATCTCATGAAAGGTCCATAACACCAACACAACACAATAATAAAATAATAAAAATAGAATAAAAAATACATAGACACACACACACACACACACACACACACACACACACACACACACACACATATATATATATATATATATATATAAATGTAGCCTACATACATGTAAATATATACACACACACACACACACACACACGATTCCACAATGATCCTATATTTACATACAGGCTAGAAGAGCTGACAGAGCTCAGTTCAAAGTTGGTTAAGGCTGAAATAATACCATTAATATCATCCAACAGTTTTTCCGGTTTCCTTTGGACAATCAACAACTACACAGGATCAAAGCCAACTTCATGGCATGCAGGTATGCTGGTGTGGTCGGTGCTGTTGACGGGACGCACACAAATAATTGCGCCATCAAAAGATGAGGACGTGTTCGTCAATAGAAAGAAAGTACATACATCAACACGCAGATTGTTTTTGATGCAACTTTTAACATTCTTGATGTTGTTGCAAAGTGGCCTGCAGGGTCTACCCGTGATCCGCGTATTTTAATGGAGAGCGGTCTGAGGCGTGAGGCTGTACCAGTTGGGTGTCACTTGCTGGGTGACAGCGGCTATCCCTGCAAGACGTCTTGACACCCTATCTCAATCCACAACCGGGAGCACAGTTAAAGTATAACATGTAAGTGATTACGCAGATTACGCTTAGTCCTATGTGTAAAAAACATCGTATTAGCTCTTTGTCGCCTTTTATTTGTTGAATCCATATTTATTATTGTTTACTGTTTTCCTCCAGATATGTTAGGGCACACAAAAATACACGAAATCTTGTGGAGAGAGGATGTGATCACAGTGATCACTGTATGCGTCAATATCCACAACCGGTATGGGCTGTTATTTAAAGTGTTGAATAGTGGAGATATTCTCATTGGATAATAGTTTGCTGCTTTTAATTGCCTCCTTGAATTAATGCAATTTACGTATTTTTATTGTTTGCTTTTTCTCTCTCTCTTTAACGTGCATATAGGCTACAACGTCATTATCGTGGTCTGCACAAACTTGTCATCATGCGTGTATTCTGCTAACTGCACTGTCCATAACTATTTGATAGGAATTTCTAGCCGAGGCTATTTCCTTGTTCTTCGGTGATTCAGTGGGCTCGTTTTCACAGAGACCGCCTGCTCTGAACAACCAATCACCGTACTGACCGCTTCCAAACTCGTGCAGGAGAATCGACGTAATCCATAGCAACGGCGCGTCACTCTTAGTTCACTCTTAGTGATTTATCCTTAGTATGAGTAGGTCTCAGCGGCTTTGTGAATAACTTTTAAGAAAAAACTCCTACGTAAAATGTTTTAGCGCGAGTTAGGAGCCCTCCTAGCGGTAAGATAAAATGCTTTGTGAATACGGCCCGAGATTCGTAGGAAGGCCAAGGCATTTCCAATTGGCTCCTTACGACATCCAACAACTACGACACACACACACACTCAAATTGTCTGCATTTACACATGGCTGTGAGTTTGGGAGTCCAATCCGTTTGATATTGAAAGAGGACATCTCCAGCCAGTTGTGTCACTTGAGCCAGCAATGTCTCGTCCACATGTCTGTGGATCTGCTGTAGAGGACCAACAGCCGTGTTTGTACTGCAGGTGAATAGTGAAGCACACACACACACAAGATGTGCAGCGAGAGGAGCCAGGGCCATCCTTGCCTGCTGCCATCATGCCATCACCGTGCCAACAATGAGCTGGGCCTGGCCAACAGACCTCCACCTGCAAGCCGGCGCCACACTACTGATATGGTTAATGGATGGCATGGTTAGTCACAAAACAGACACAGAAGCACACACACACAGCCAGGATGGGAAGCCACTCATGTCTAATACGGTAGAAACGGTTGGGACTCACAGATCAAGAGACAAAAAGTGTGTGTGTCCACGTGTGTACAACTGTCTCTACCTGTTATGTGTGTCTAGCCCACTAGAAATACAAAGAGTTAATTTATGCCAATAATAACAGCAATTGCGGTATTGATCCCATCTCGATTGAAAGCCAAGCAGTACTTTTCCATTGCTATGTAGACGGTTCATTATGAAATAGCATACTGAGAACTTGGAGAGGACAAATTCAGTTAGAAAAGAAAGTATGATGATATATCATACATAAAACAGAACATCGCAGAAGAGTGCCGCTGACAGTGGGAGTGCTGAGTGGAGTTCCTTTTAGTGGTGGATTTCCTCGTTCGTTTGCGCGAACTAGTTCGCGTCGTTCAGTTCGCCATGAAGAGTCGTTCGTTCGTTCGTTCGTTCGTTCGTGTTTCCGGTAGCGCTGAATCATTCACTGACTCGTTCAGTCGTTCACTTAGCTCCTCCCTCGTTCGCGAATCACGAACGACTCGGCTCAGGGCTGTCATTCGCGAACGGCGAATGCCAGCCGAGTCGGTCAGACTCGGCTCCTCCTCGTTCACACAACATTCAAACGAATCACGAATGCAGCTGAGTCGGTCTCGGACTCCCTCGTTCTTCTCATTTACTAACTAATCATGAAATCACGATTCACAATCGTGCAATGGTGCTTGATGGCGTTAATAAATGTGTTAATAGCAAATACAACATTGTGTCTGGTTGAATATGTTAACATATGTATTTCATTTGAGTTCAACAGATTTATTTAATGTATGCATAATGACATGTCAGGATCAAAATGCCCCGTTCCCCCAATTCAACGTAACGTTAGACAAACCAAACGCAGCGCGATGTGTGTGTGTGTGGGGGGGGGGGGGGGGGGGGGGGGCGTAGTAGATTATTGGATGTTTAATATATCAGCAAGATAATAGACTTGGTAAAGTTAGACACACCAAACGCAGCGCGATGTGTGTGTGTGTGTGTGTGTGTGTGTGTGGGGGGGGGGGGGGGGGGCGTAGTAGATTATTGGATGTATATCAGCAAGATAATAGACTTGATTTAGCAATGATGAGTTTTAAAGTTAATGATGTACAGTTGTGTTTATTCTGGGCATATTTTATATTGCGGGTCCCGGCCGGGTTGCGTGCGTGAGAAGGAAGCATGAAAGAACGAGACAGATTGACGAGACATTCAAATATTTTATTAATCTGGCATGACACAGAAAATACAAAGACAGCATGTATTTACCATTTCACTGATATGTAAATGTAAAAGGCAATATTCAAATGTGAAAGTGGTATTGTTAATGTGTCAACCATTCGAAAGCGTCCTAGACTGTCACAGACAGACAAACAACATACATTGGCTGGCTCTCGTGATGACGAGTCGTGAGTGACGTCTCAGTCCTCGAGTCAATCAGTCAGCGAACGAGTCACGACTCGCGAATCAGCGGCGCCGCGAATCAGCGCGTCAGAGAGACTCAGCGAACGAGACGAACGAGACGAACGACGCGAACGACGGTGGCGAACTAGGTCAGTTCGTTCACTTTAAAGAGTCGTTCGTTCGAACTAGTTCGTTCGCGAACGACCCATCACTAGTTCCTTTCCTACTTTCTGCTTTAAGTGCCACTCGGTGAGTAAGCTTGAGCCAAGTCAATGCAAGCAAAATGCTAAGCTAATCTAGCTACAATGCTGCACATTATATTACTTTAAGTAGTTTAATGTTAATTAGCCATGTAAATGTTTTTGTATCATTGTGGTTCTATTATTACACATGTGTAATATACGTTTCGAGTGTGCAACATTACATTGTACCTATGAGTCTACACGTGTGTTGCAGTGCTGTAGCATTTAGCATCTTCTTTCATATAATTTGTGAAGGAAACATGAGTATGGTTAATTTTATTTTCAATTGTACAATTAATTTCAGTTAATTTCAAGTACTTACCTCATGTTTAATGTATGTTACCATACGTAGTGTTTATTATATTTGTATTCTGACCCTGTTTATATAGGTCAGGTTTTTTGGTTTTGTGGAAAGAATTGATTCCAATAAAGACTTTGATGGCGAGCTACCCAAGCGGAAGGATAGAACCACCAGTCTTGAAGGACGGTATTTGTTTTTGTTGAAAGATCTTCTACACTAGAGAAGTGAACTTCATACAACAGACTGAATCACTGCACGGAAATTGTCATTGATGTAATTAGCGTATTGCAACTAGGGATGCACCGATACGTTATTCAGGTATTGGTCCGATACTGTGCTCATGTACTAGTAATCGTAAAACTACTCCAATACAACTGCACCCAATGCCACTTTACAGCAACGTGACGCTAACCAGTTGAGCAGGTAGGCGTAGGGCAGCAATGTCAGCAGTTTGGAGATATTTTAGGATAAGCAATGACAAAAGTAGAGACTGCAAACTATGCTTTGCTAAATTGTCAAGAGGGGTAAAAAACAGTGCCTTTAACTCAAGCAATTTGATAAAACATCTAAAGAACAAACACAATGCAGAGTTCAAGGAGTTAGATAATGCTAGCAGCGGGAAACTGCATCAACCAACTTTGCAGCAAACGCTGGAGAAGCGAGAGAAAATGTCACGAGACAAATAAGACAACCCACGGGCAGTAAAACTTACTTAAACTTCATTGATCTTGATGACCAGCCATTGTCAGTTGTAGATAATACGGGATTGTGTCATCATCTCAGTGTACTGGAGCCAAAGTATGAGATTCCCAGTCACCACATCACAGAAACCGTATTACCAAAGCTGCATGACTTCACATCCACAGCCTGTTGCAGGACATTTTGCATAGCAGTTGTGTTTGATGATATGCTTAAGACATGGGGCCTTCCGAAAAGTGCTGCTCACGTTGTGCTCCGGGACAATGCCAAAAACATGATCAAGTCCATGAGTGATGGTGGACTCCCTAGCCTGCCGTGTGTCACTCACACCCACCAGCTGGCTGTTAACGAGGGTCTTTTGGCTCAGAGAAGTGTAGCTGATGTGGTGGCAGTCGGACGTAAAATAGTTGGACATTTTAAACATTCTGCCTTTCATGCCTGAAAGACATTCAGGTGCAGCTCAAGGGGTGACACAGTGGTTAGCACTACTGCCTCAAAGCAAGAAGGTCCTGGGGGCCTTTCTGTGTGGAGTTTGTATGCTCTCTCCATGTTCACATGGATTTCCTCCAGGTGCTCCGGTTTCCTACCAGACCAAAAAACAGCCATCTTAGGTTAATACTCCTGCCGGTGCCCTTGACCATAAGGAACTATCCAACAGACCTGGAGTCGTTCCCCGGGCACTGCACTGTGGCTGCCCACTGATGGGTTAAATGCAAAGACCATATTTCATTGTACTTCTGCAATGACAATAAAAGTTGATTATTGATTCTGATTATAAGGAGACTCCAGCAAGACGTTCAGACTCACTGGACCAGAACATATACTAGATGCAACAGTCTCTCATATTTGGGTTTGAATATGAGCGGACTGGAAAAGACTGTTCTGGCTCCGTTTGAGGAGGTAATGCGCCATCTGAGATGTGATTCCTGCTGTGATCGTGCTTCAGAGACTTTTGACCAAAGAAACAGACAAGGATCATGACATCAAAACAATGAAGGGATCCTTGCAGCCGTCAAGAGACGCTTCACTGACACGCAAACCCCCCACTCTACTGCATTGCAACTGTTCCACTCGATCCAAAGTGTGTGTGTGTGTGTGTGTGTGTGTGTGTATTGCTGAGCATGTGAAAAAGAGAGAGAATGATGAAAACAGAAAGTCATTATGACCAACCTAAAACTTTTTACTGTTTAACTTTGACATAATCAATTTAATTTATTAAGTGATTTGAAGGCAATATGCTTTTCTGTTTTGGATATAAAGCTGGATATAAAGCTGTTTATATCCAGATACACTGCAATACTGAGGGTTTAACAAAGTGTGGTTTCCCACTCTGGCCCAAATGTCACGCAGATACCTCTCAGCACCATGCGGTAGTGTGGAAAGGGAAAGGCTGTTTAGCTCAGTGTCGCTGTCACATATTGTAGAGGAACACAGAAGCATGCTTGCAGCTGATAATGCAGAGAAGATTATTTTCATCAAAAATAACCTGCCTCTCACATTTCCTCACAGACAGCACTAACATATGATAAAAAAACATTTCAGTTGTTCTGCTACAGTTGTATGTTGTGTGTGGTACAGAAATCCACAGAATGTGTTACATTTAAGGTTACATGTAAGTGAAATGTGTGGAAGTGCCATGTTTGTTCAGGAAAACAAAGTTGAATGTAAAGCAACATGTTTATTTCATTTGTTACAGTCATATTGGTGCTTGGTCCAGCCAAGTACCCAAATGTAAGTACTTGTAATTGGTCTGATTGGTGAAAGTGCTATCGGTGCATCCCTTATTTGCACTAAGGTTTGTATAAATCATTTTATACCCCAATACCTGTGCTGTCTGTTATTAGTCCAGTTCATTACCTTCCTCCTTACCCTAATTTCTTCTGAAAATTAGTCCAAATTCATATTCAGTATATTACATGCTACATGTCCTACTCATGCCAGGCTGTTTAAATAACGCTCGAGCAAGAAGGCAGAACTAAGGGCCTTCTGCTTTGATTTATAATTCAGTGCCATGTGCCATTCGCCTCACCCCAGGATAACACTTTCCCATCTCCTGTTGAAGGACTTGCAGTGGATAACCAAAACAATAATCACTTCAAAAGAGACAAGATGTTTCGACCATATATACAATGCAAGGAGGAAAACAAGGGGCAGTAGATATTAACAGATGGATTTTTATGAATATGAACGATATGAAGCTAATCTCTATTTACATTGTGCTTTCTGCTGCTTACTTCCACTTCATAGAACTCTTCAAATAATTGATGCCTCTACATATAAGCATGCTCCGAGGGGGAAAAAAAAAAACTTTTTCTTAAGGCTTTTATATTATCTAATTGAAATGAGGTAGCTTGTGTAGATGGTGTTGTGGTGTGTAGTATGGTTTTGGCCTATTCATAGAGATCATTGGCTATCTGAAAGCTAGTATTTGCATTTAAAGCTTAAGAATAAAACCATGGTCTGCTGTACTAGTACACAAAGTACAAATAGCATCGGGTTGTGATGAAAATATCCTTCAGACATTTAGTCTGACTCTCTCCAATCGTACAAAGTACAATACGACTATTTATGCACACATCTTAAAATGGAAACTGAAGGGCTCTTAGGATGCAAATTGACACATACATACAACATAAATACACACGCATTCCCATTTTACCTTCTCAGCACGAGCACACACCTACACACTTGGTGATTTCACCATCTCTAAACAGACTCACATTGCACCATAATTACTGTCTGGGAAATTAAATGTCAACGATGGAATGGCGTGATCATAAGGCCTAGAAAGGTGTAAGAAAGGGAGAATGGGTTCATGATGGATTTCACTAAAAGGCATGACCTTCCACAAAGTGATCTTTGTCATGATTGGTAGCTGTACATACAAATAACATAGCCACTCCCAAATCTCCACTGCAGTACCTATAGACACAGATTGGTGGGCTGGTGGGATGTCCAAGGCCAGCCCATCGTTACTGATAGAATTTCTACCTGAAAGGCCATATCCTACACCTGGTTCCCCAGCAAATGCCCCCTTGGTGCAATGCAATAATGGAATGAATATTATTATTTACCTATTTCTTCTTCCTCTTGGGTCTATTCTTGGGTCTAATAGTCTATTGTCTATTCTCCATTGGACAGCTTTGGGTGCCAACTTTGACTTTAAAAAAGGTATTTTCTTACCATCCTACTATGCATTACTATGCAAAAACTATACTAGCATAAAATACCCAAATAAATGTATTGTAATGCCATATTTTTAAGTAAAAGGAACTTACTTACTATTACTATTTTATTATAAAAGCAACCTGCCTGGCATTAAATACCCCCAAACAAACCTAAATACACAGCCTAATAAGATAGCTGTATTGTTGTTTTTATTGATTATCAGGAAATTAATCAATCATGAATGCTTTTAAATGATACATAATGTGTAATAAATGTGCCATACAAAAAGGAGAATACTTTATTCTACTTAAAAAAAAATAATAATTAAAAAAAAAATACAGCTTTGAGTCTCTAGTGCACAGAAAATGCCAGCATCTAAATGAGCGAGTGAGCTGGTGCATGTGTGTTTGTGTGCGCGTGTGTGTTTGTGCGTGAGTTCCTGTTTGTCTGTGTGTATCAGTGTGAGAAAAGTTGTCTCATCTGCCGCTCAGGGCTACGTGGCAGCAGGCCTGCGACTCATTGGTCAACCTGTCATTGGTGGTTCTGACTCACCGCTTAACCTTTGGGAGCATGAACACTGTTACTTAGCACCCGCGCCCCCCCCACCCACCCACCACCATCAGGGGAGAGAGAAAGCCCAGTGAGTTTTTAAAGAGAAGAAAGCATGGACTCAGCACTCCAAGCTAGACACCTGTTGCATTCAACTGTTCAAAAAAATGTTTTTCCAGTGGTTGAACTGCAACCTAATAGAGGGTAAAGAGGATCAAATCATGCATTACAGATGGTAGATTTGCAGCCAATCAACGATATGTTTATCAGTGTAGATTTCTCTAGACTAGCTCTCAAAAAGCAGCAGAGTAGTGTGTGCTGATGGGATGCGTGCCATCATAGAAGGTAAGATAAGATAAACCTTTATTAATCCCCAGAGGGTAATTCAGGAAGAAGGCAGAAGAGGTAAAAGGGGGGGGGGGGGGGCACTGGTTTGTGTTAGGGGCCCTATGAACACTTCTCATTAGTTTTAGAAATGGCTGGGAGGCAGAGGAAAGCAGTGAAATACCGTAGACATCCCAAAACGGATATGTCTAAGAGGGTAAAAAATATGAATGATTTGAATTACCGTTATCGAGGGGGTTAGAGAGCTTTTATATGCTGGCCGGTGTGGTGGCGATTATGGCTTCTGTGAAAGACTTAAATGCTGCAAAAAAAAGAAAGCACTCGGAGAGCACACAATGACCCAGGGGTTGTCCATCTGTCTGCTCTACTTTATGCCCGGCTGGCATCACGGAATAATACATTAGTCATAATATCATAGAGCATCGGAAAGGGTGACGGAGCCATGCCAACGTACATCTGACAAGCTGACGGAAAATAAATTAGAATGGGGAATTGCCTGAATTTTAAACAGCAGATGGTAAACAACAGGAAACCCATGGAAGATGACTGGGCTTTGACTGTTTTACAATGAGGAATAGTACAGTGTGGTTATATTTAATAATTATAATAATAACTAGAAAACCTACAATTTCTGAAGAAGTGCTGCCATTACCTGTTTTTGGGTGCGTATATACCAGTGTTGTAGTCGAGTCACTATGCCTTGAGTCCGAGTCCAGGCTCGAGTCTCCAGTGTACGAGTCCGAGTCAAGTCCAAGTCATAAAAAAAAAATCTGAGTCCGAGTCGAGTCCACTACTCATACGAGTCAAGTCCGAGTCGAGTCCCTATTGATCCACATCGAGTCCGAGTCAGCACTAAAGTAAGCATACATGTTGTTACACTTAAAAAAAACATAACTGTTGTGCCGCAGCTCATAGGCGCATCCTAATGGCGGCAGCTATGAACTTTCATATGTATTTTACTGTTTTTAACTCACTCTAGTGCTCATAACTACTGCACATACATAACCATGTCTTCTATCATGAATAGCTTAAGCTATTCATGCTATTCAAGCTATTCATAACATGGTTATGAGCCACGGCGGGTCCGCGATCCACCTCCGTAGCGGATCCAACACGGCATGCAAGTGGACCCCGATACGGGTCCGTTTCGCGGATCCGTTCCGAAAGCCGTGATACCTCCGCGGCGGATCCGTCGCGGAGCCCTTTTGCTGTGTGGGTTATTTACGTAGTTACGTAATTACGTTACGTTAGTTACGTTATTAACTTAGTTACGTGTGATGTATGACATGAAGCAGTAACATTCCCTTGCACTAATCATATACCAAATTATAGAATAATGGCATATTACAATTATAGCCTAATGACAGAAAAAAAAGTCGAGTCCTCGTCTTAATTCTCGAGTCCCTAATGCACAAGTCCGAGTCAAGTTCGAGTCATTCAGTGCTCGAGTGCAAGTCAAGTCACGAGTCTCTAAATTTAGCTCACGAGTCGGACTCGAGTCCGAGTCCCGGACTCGAGTATTACAACACTGGTATATACAGTACGTATGCGTGTTCAAGCATGCACGTATTAACGTATTGCCGTGATTAATCAACATGTTTTTTTATCCACGCCTATGTTTAAAAATGATTTTCTCTCTTTAATTTCTAAAAGCCAATTTGTTCAATTCAATTCATTATTATAAATGTGTTTACTAAATTACTTAAATATCACTGTAATTGCTGCGTTCACGTCAGTCGCTTCATTCAGTCCCGTCATTGGTCGGCTCCTGTCAACACCTACAGATTTTTTTAAAAACATGGCGACTGCAGCAGAGTCAACTGCCAAAGAGGTGGCTTCCAAGGTTTCCTCATCCTGAAAGCGTCGAAAGTATGGGAATACTTTCAATTAGCCTATAACGAACGGCCATTTGCTCACTGTGCAAAATATCTATGGCCTTTCATAGCAGCACTTCGAGGCGCTCTTCTGGAAGGTGGGACCGCCAGAAAAGGCAAAAACACTATGGGCCCTATCATGCACTCAGCGCAATTGACTTTGTACACTGGTGCTTGTGCAATTCCTATTTTGCACCCGACGCACATTGGAATTTTCCCTCGCAAGGCGCAAGTCCTTCACTTAGGGAATGAAGTTGCGCTCCGGGGGCGGTTCAGCGAAAACAGGAGGCGTGTCCCGGCGCAAACGTTCCCTGGTGCTATTCTGCACTTTCACAAAACAATTGCGCCACAGACCAGGAAAAACCTCGTCTAAAGTCAGTGGCGCTAATTCAGACGCTATTTTAAGGGCGCATGCTTGGCCATAATCAGGGGGGAGAGATGCGCGATTGTTGACAGGCCGGTCCAAAACTCTGGACCGGCCCAAAAATAATAATACACAAAATACAAAATAAAATAAAAAAATAATTACGGCCGGCCGGCTCGGCCTGAAATCGTCCGGCCGTTAGGGAAATCTCCCTGAAAGAACATTCGGCATACTGAAAATGCGCTTCAGCTTATTTGACAGAAGAGCTGCCTCATCTGTAAGCAGTGCTTGAAGTGGCACCGGCACTTTTTCTTGCATACCGGCACTTGTCACAGGCTGCCCCCCCCATCCCCTCGTCGGTCGTAGGTCTGGGGTGGGTTATGATCGCGCCCCCCCCCCCCCCCCCCCCCCCCCCCCGTCAACAATCGCCCCCCCCCTGCCCCCCCGCCGTACGCAGTACCGGCACTTATTTTTGTCCACTTCAAGCACTGTCTATAAGCAAAGTAATCTCGGTCTAATGTTAGACCACATTGTAAATATATCACCATGCATTCAAAACCTCGTGATTCAGTGAGAGTGAGGCCAAAACATCGGAAAGTATGTCTTTGTGACATTTCTTTATTTACATTTTGTCAACGGAAAATGAAAAGCTGAAAAGATTTAAACAGAAGAACTAATTATTTTTCCCTCTGATGGGCATGCGCGCGCTACGGCGGGATTGGACACGTCTGGGTCCAGTAGTGGCGATGCGCGATGTGCTCGCCATGGAACAAGCGCGCCTGCATTTAAAGGGAATGTGAGCCGACGCTCTGATTGGTTTATTGCACGTTACGCCCAAACCACACCTATGACTAATGTAGCTACTTCAGACCAACCCATTTTAGATTTGCGCTGGGCGCAAGCGTCATTTATCCCGCCGGCATAATAGCAACAGCGCCCAAGATCCGCCCACAAAGCCACTTGCGCTTTGCGTTTCATACTTGCGTTTCAGACCGGCAAAATAGGGCCCTATGTGTGTAGTCTAATCATGTTTATGAAATTACCAATTTATATAGTAAGGAGAGCTTTTGCCATTTTGACTGCTACATACGCTAGGGTTGCCAACCCTCCCCATTTGACCGGGAGTCTCCCGGAATCCGACCCCTTCTCCCGGACTGACGTGAATCCAATCCGGGAGATTTTTTATATTTATAAAAAATTCAAAAAATATTTTCTTCTATGTATTACTGAGCGAGATTGTTATTATGCAAGGACTGCATGCATTTCCCAAAACACACATGTGGGCTGGGCACGTCAGTGTCAATGTTTTCATTTGTGCTGGGATCCTGCATCACCCTGTCGGTGTTTATGTTGCAATAATGGCCGGCTCGCTGTACATTATCCCTTACATAATCATCTGAAATAAATATTTGTCTGGCAGCCATTCGCTCAAACTCAGTAAAGAAAGTTAAGACATAAGTAAATATAATCCGGCGGCTCACGGTATCTTTACTGTGAAATGGACTGAATTGACTGACATTTCAACGATGCGACTCAGGAGTGACTAGAACAGCTGAGCGCCACCGTGTGCACGCAGCAGAGTTCAATCCTTCAGTGGGAGCACGAGCTGGTTTATACATCCATGGTTATTATTCTATATCGAATTAAAACAGGTATTTAAATGAAGTCATGAAAACACCAACTGATCGTGAATGACAACTGACCTGACCACAGTATGTACCAGAACACTCACAACACACTGGCTATCTCAGTGGAGAGATGAAGTGAATGATGAACCAATTAGAGACCAGGGGATGATTAGGGGGTAATGTTGGTACAATTGCCAGGTTGGGAATTTGATATAAGTAATAAAGACACAAACTAAAGAAAACTGAAGCTATCTGTGTTTCAACAGTGCAATCTAAATGAACCAAATAACTCTGTTGACATCCACTGCATATGTACGTTCATATACCAGAACCCATGCTTCAATGAAAAGCCTTTTAACAATGTTTTCTTCACGAGTGCCTTGAATCAACAGATTTTTTTGTAAAACCAAAATTAGTTTTATTTATCAAAGTAAAATGTAGTCTGCGGCTTTGATGGAGCCGTGCCCAGTGCATTTAAAGATTAAATGAAGTTGCCAACAGGCAGACGAAGATATGAATTTCAGGAAAGAAATGTGTTGCCAAGGGGTATGTCTCAGCTCGCCCACGCCCAACACTTTGGTCTCAAAAGTGACTGTTGGCAGAGCTCACCACTCCTTGGGGTCCGAGTTACTGTGTCAGGTATTTTTGAATAGGAACGTGGCCAAACACTGCCTTTGAGGGACGGCCAAGCGGTACCGACCAAAATGTGTCTGGAAGTCCTGATCTAAATCTTAAAACACCCAACCAAAGTAGCTCCTTGTGTCTCGGTGGAGCAAACAACAGTCTGTTCCTCGATGCGAGAGACACAGGAGCCTCCAAGCTGTTTTGAACTGTCTCTCCTTCTGTGCATTACACCAATACAGCCTTTTAAAGGACGTCTGTGTTATACAGATGAAAGCCAGCTTTGGGAACTGCCGACAAGTGGGATACCGCCGCATTTCTTGGAAAGGAAAATGGTTGAATTCAATCCAGGAGGTACCAAATGTTTGTTTTTAATACCTGGCTCCAGAGCAACGGTCTGGAGTCCAGATGGAAAGAGAATACATGGAATCGACGGCCTGTGGTGGCGAGGACACAAGGTTGAAGGACAAAGAAGCACATGTCACCATGCAGGGATGGAAGTTTATGGATGAGAAATACACCTGTGTATTTGTGTGTATGTGTATGATTTGTGTGCATGTTTTTGTGTGTGTGCGCATTTGTGTGAATGCGTTTGTGTCCGTGTGTTAGTTGTTTCACAGAATAGTTGACAAGTTGACAAGTCAAAACCACTAGTCGACAAAGTGCATCATTGTAGACTAATTGTTCATTTTTTGTTGTTGAACATAGATTTGTTTGAACAATGATTTTCTATTTTGTTATGCCATGTTAAATAAACAGAATTTAAGATATTTAGAGAAGGAAAGACTCCCGCTATCCCTGTAAGAAAGCAGTCACATTGTTAGTGCAGTCAACAGTATCTCCAGCTCAGACAAGCTTGCTGGGGGTTTAGTCCAATCAGATCACAGCTCATTTATAAACAGCCTCTAAAAGCTAATTGAGGACTCTGCTATTTCACCTACCCCCAGGTTTGTCCCCCAGGTTTGTTCCACCTACATATAAACCGTCTGAATCGGAGCTGGCAGAGACCACTGCTGCAGAATCGTGTTTTTCCTTTCCATTTCTGAAGCGGTTAATATCGTTAAAACAAATGTGTTATTTCAATAACGCAAAAAGTAAAACTACAATATCACGTAGGATTGCTGGGTGGACGTCAGTGGCTTTCAGATCCACTCATCGGTCCGAGTCTGTCTCTGTTATGGCAGAGCTTCAATGTAGCCTAAACGTTTCAGAAGACACACAGCTTCCATAGTATGAGTGTACAAATAGGTGGTTTGAGCATTGTGAACAGTTTTGATGAAATTGCACAGCAGGACTAGCGCTATTCACCCGAAGAGAAAACACACAGGCGCTATTGTGGGTGACGGTTCGCCAGAAAAGGAAAAAAAACTCTGCCATTCATGTTTATCAAAATACCAACCCGTTATTAGTAGGTAGAGCTTTTTGGTATATGTTGGCCTCGTTTAAACATTGAAACAGTTGCTAAATACGTTCATACTAAATACGTTCAAAACCATTAACCATTAGCAGTGTTTTCACGTCACCTTTTAGTATCGGCTCAGCTCGCTTGGAACCTCGACCAAGGTAGGTACAAGGTACTATCCACAACTTTTGCTAATGGAAAACTAATCCAAGCGAGTAGAGTTGAGTCGAGTCGAGCTGAGCCGGTACCATGCGGTGGAAAAGGGGCAGTAAACCCTTTACTGGTTGTATTTGAGACCTTTTTGATGAGAATTTATCATTGTTATTGGGTCGTCTAATCAAATTCAGTACTCGTGAATGCCCTAGTGTGTGTGTCTGTGTGTTGCATGGAGATAATGGCTAAGGCTGAATGTTTGCAGAGGCCACCAAGGAGGGTAGTGTGAGTCAGATGAACATGATATCAATGTATGTACGAAATACTTCTAAATATTAATATATGATTATTCTTTCTTGCAAAATCATATGTAATAATAATGTCAATAGTGATAAACACACAGACACAATACAATCTGGCACAATGTTATCCCCTTGTGTTTGTCAGGCATGTAAACAAATAAAGAAAAATATTGTATGCACGTACAAATATATATTTTCTATAGACAAACAAACCTACAAGGGTAATTTTTCACCCAACACCAGTGGCAGCAGAGGGACAACTCTATTTACTGCTTACTGTCCACCAAGGTTTCTTCTCCGACTCCATAATGGGTTGCAAAGGGAATACACCGCCGCCATATGTGGCATTGGCCTGAGCAAGAACCAGATACAAAGATCTCCAGATCGATCACTGCAGGCCCTACAACACCAATTACTCTGACCGTTCCAACCGCTGTTTAATAAAGAGTTCGGGGGGGGGGGGGGGGGGGGGGGGGCATCTCTTAAAGGGACACTGTAAATACTCCTTCCACCCCAGACTATCCAGAATAAACACAAACATAGAAAGTGGTGCACTGGCCTTGCACCGCTTAATAAATACAAGTCTTTAAAAAGTCACGGCGTCCCATGTATTTGGCATGGACTCCATGAAGCCCAGCTGAAAAAAACTTTGAGGTGTGACTGGCTTAGCTTTTCTTCAGCATTGTGGCCTAACATGACTAGTCCAAGCCTACACAGTGTCACACAGTGTTAATGCTCTCAATGAGATTCAGATGAAATGGAGATGAATAAAGGCAGATTGTGACTCGAAGTCACTCAGTCACTGCGTAATGTGTGCATACACAAGGATAGAGGGAGAAAGATAAGCTATGACTCATAAAAAGAAAGGGCCGACCCCGTTTCCCAAGAGACCATTTCCTAGAATGCACATTCTCTGCTGAAAAGCAGCTACATTGTGCAATATATCAATGCAATGCATCACAGAGCCTTCTTTCCCTACCATATGCTGCCCCCCCCCCCCCCACAGTTATTGTTGTCATATCATGCCGCAAAGATATGCGTAACTGTACATGTTGAGCAGGTCTTAGTGGGTTTGCTGTGTGTCTGGGACCTGCCGGTGCAGCGTCGGGTCTGTGACTGAGGCCGGAGGGCTGTCAGTCATGTCAGCAGGGCCTGTCTCTCCAATACAAAGCAATGTCAGTTATCTGCATTGCCTCACGCAGGCCTGTCAGCGGCAGGGGCCGTCTCCGATGGTTTCTACAGCCGTCTGATGTCTGCGACTCAGACGCACTACGGGCCAGACGTGATGAATCACCTGCTGGGACCACTCAGCGTCAGGATGCAAGGAAAGACAGATGGCGCGTCAGAAACGGTGCACAGTCGACCGATGACAGATACCGCTGTGGTGCGCAATGAAAACGGGCAAATAAAAAAGTTAAAAACGCCACTAGCCGCAAATGGCTAAAGCAATAACACACAAATTACATGCTGGGACGAGCAGTTCAATGAAAAGGAAAAACAGATTTGGCGCCATTCCAAAACACGGTCCACAGGCGGTCGACATAAAGCCCAATGCCTGTGCCACTCATGTGCAGGGAAGATTTGATTAGGGTTCTGTGGCACCAGAGCATCATTGAGATGGATCAATAGAGGCAGCTGTGTGCTGCAGAAAGACCTTTTTTCCCCACTCTGAGTGGAGGCTGTTTTACGACGTCGACGAACCAGGATGACAGTCTCCTCAGACATTACAAGTCAAATTCAGAAATAGGAAATACTTGCAGCGGTGTACCTAAAAAATGGTGGATAGTGAAGAGTCGAGGTATTGATTTTTTGTTTTTGTTTGGATATTTTTAAGGGGGCGGACAGGTGGGAGGTTTGACAGGTATCAATGAGCTGCAGGACAGAGGTCAGACCTTACAGTGAAGGAACCTGAAACCACACCAGTTGTCAGTGAACAACATGTGGCTGATCGATGATCAGAGCTACTCTTGGCCTTGTAGAGATTAAAGGGTTTATTTCTAGCTTTAAATACCAATCTTGAGGTATAGGCATACATAGTGACAAAGGAAAGATACATGGATTCCTGCTGCAAGGACATTTTGGAAGAGACAATAATATGCATCTTAACAACTGAGCATTTAAGCAAGCAAATGGCATGTAAGCATCTAAGCACTCACGCCATTGCTTTGTGATCTATGAAATGACAACTTTTTATGCTCTTGAGTGTAAATAATGTGTGTATTTTGCTTATTCAAGAGAGATTTCAAGATTCAAGAGATTTATTTGTCAAATACATAATTGTACGTGTTCAACAGCAGTGAAATACAATTGCAACAACTCCGTCAACTGTGCAAATAGCAAACGTATATATAGCATAATTAAATAAAAGGAAAGTCAGGGAATATCAATATAATACTAAAAAACTATATACAGAGAAAAATAAGGGAATATCTCAGAAGCTCAATTGGGCCAGGGATATGCTACAGGCACATTTTCTGGTTGTGGGTGATAAAATAAATCTCAATATCAAATGAGAAACACAAATCCCAGACATGTTAGAAAAGTTAGAATTCTTCGGTTAACTTCTTTTTGAAAGCAATCCCGCTGTCTTAACTGGTTTTACTATTATTTTCGTTCTTCTCTGTTTCTAACACACCCACATGGATGAACACCAATCCTTTGCGCTGTATTATTTGTGGCAGGGTGGAGGAGTTATGATTTATGTCCAAGGCTTGCCTAAAATGATGCACTCACAGTCCAGATTGTTGGGTAGCCATGATAAATGTCCCATAAACAGACACTTCCAGCCAGTTAAAGGTGCTAACTCTAGATTTGCACTGGGCCAGAGACAGGATCCGAGTGGGCGCACAGTGAGTGGTTCGCCGATGCTCTCGGGCTCACATTTCCACATAAGAGCCAACGCATCAGTAGAATCACACCGGTGGTCCAAGCCAAAGTAAAACAAATTATCCTTTCATCTCAGTTCTCTCAAGATGAAAAAAAGGAAAAGGCTTTGACAAAAGCTTTTGTGAATAGTGTGAGCTGCTATGCTGCGTTTCATCAGTCCTGCACAAATCCATTGGCAATATTCACAGTTGCTTCCACTCAACAGGTTACCCCTTCTTCTGTACCACAGTAAGTCAGACCACAAGGTATGGTTTGTGAGAAGAAACACTTCCTATCGACCTAAAAGTGAAGGTTAATCCGAATGGGAACAACCCATCTACTTAGAGAAACCTGGGGTGGGGTTAATGACACTTTGCAATGCCATGTGTGCAATGGTGTCAGGCCACCTCCTCATCGAGTGGTGATCACACTTTTTAGCATCTCTGTCTCCCTCTCCATTATGAACGCCCGCCCCTGTCCTGCCCCACTGAGTCAGCAGAGCATCTGTAAATCACATGCACTGCCGCCGGCCCCACGAGACAGATCATCCTTCTATCTTCATCGGTCTCTATTGGCTGCCCGGGTCCATAGAGCTCTAGGATCTCAAGCAGGGCCTGATGGACAGCTCCTGGGTGTCAAAGGTGGAAAAACAAGCGGATAAATCACCCGTGTTTAACCAATGTTCTTCTTCCCGCTCATCGCTCAGTGTGTGTGGGCTGCGCCTGACAGCTGTCGACCATCTCCTCTGATTTAGGCTTGGCCTGGGGCTTTACAATGCTTCCATGTAGCATCCCAAGACCGGAGCTTGGTCTACACACACAATTAGTTAGTCTGGGGACCTGGGGCCATAGTATGGCCCCAGGCTTATGTATGTATTTAGCCTTGCTTACACACAGTAACCTGATTGACTCTCTCAGGCAAACAGGATTAACTGTGCTTAACTTAAATCTGCTGATACTTGGAAAATGCATTCAAATTCAACAATATAACAAAACATCAATTTCAGAGTCACTGAATTAGATACAGTTGTATTATTCCCCACACAGAAAGAACAGTGTTTGCTTAATACAGTTCAACTACCTGCTCAAAGTCACCTAATAGTACACGAAAATGAGCTTTACCATGGCTGAGTTACCCTTGGAACATTTCATCCACTGGCCTTTAAGCTGTAACTAATCATTAACCAGCCCAATTGGCAGGTTTACTTAGCAGTGTAGGAGGTCTTAGTCACATCCTTGTAGTACAAAATATAAATCTATTTTACTGCTACAATGTTGATAGGATGTAATTGGATAAAACATCATTAAATATACAGGTTCCACGTAGAATGCATGCAAACATGATGACCTGGTACTAATCTAAGCCAAATATAATTTACAATAATACTTGGTGAAAGAAATGCCGACGTTCCTGTGGTTTGACTTTGGTGTTTAGTGTCAGGATACTTTTTCAATATGAATTATATGTTAATGTGGGCTCGAAGATCTTTCAGATGATGCAGAGTGAGCCAAGGGAACCCATGTCAAGTCAACTGTGAAGGAGGTTGGCGTCTGTACACTGGACGCCCCCTGGGAAAACACAAGAGGGAGAGCCACCAGAGATGATGATGCCACCAAAAAACCCTTTAGGGTGGGCTTACCACGCTATCGCCCCTTCCACAGGCCTCATTTATCACCTCTCTGCTGATGACTGCAGAGGGAGAATGAAGCAGGGGCGGTGGGGAGGCAGGGTGTGAGGGTGGTGGTGGGGGGGGGGGGGGGGTTAATGTATGCTCATAGCTGCACTGTATCTTCTAGCCTCCCAGCTACAGGTGCAGCACTCAACAGTAACACTCTTCCATTTCAATGACCTGCAGTTTTCCATTCACATGCGGAGTCCACCCTGGCACCAGCAGCTCTACCTCTCACCCCGCATCCTTCTCTCTTTTCTCTCTCTGTAGCTTTCTCTCGCCATCACTCTCTCTCAGGTCAGTGCTTTCAGTCGTCATCATCATCATCATCATCATCATCATCATCATCATCATCACATGGAGGGGGCTGTAGTGTCGAGTAGGCGCTGGCAGTGGTGTTCATCAGCCAGGTTCCAAAACCCTGCTGCAGAGCACTCAGGGCTCCTGGGCACCTGACAAAGAGCTTAAAGGCACAATATTCCACAAGTGCATTATTCTCTGTGGATGCTGGGAACCGCCATTGGCCTCGGAAAACGGCCATCTGCCTTCACTGGGCAAACAAGAGGAGGGTTTGAGACAGTGAGAGACCATTTAAAAAAAAAGACAACAGTCTTATTAAATTATCTCTGTCCTTTTTACAGCTGCCTGCAATGCGTCCCCGCCACCCCACCCCCATCCTTGTTTTTTTTCCATCTTTATCCCAGGCTAAACGTTTGTCTTTCCATTCATGGGTGAATTTGTATGCTGTTGGGATGGGTTCCTGGTAGCTGGCTGCTGGCAGGGATGGTAATGGGGTGGAGGGGTGGAGTACCATGGGGACAAAGTCCACGCCTGGCCTCTCTTTACTTTCCAGCTCCCTGCCTGGCTACGGGCAATACAACAGTGTTTTCTTTTTTTCATCCGCTCTTTACAAATGCATTTACAGCTTGGATAGAACCACTGTAATTTCACCAGATTATTGCTATCAAATGAAGAAAAAAAAGAAAAATCACGTAATTGCCTGTGTTTGTTAAAGTAAACCCATCTGACCTGTTTGAACAGCGCAAAACCCCACTGCTCATCCTCAGAATGGAGGAAATGTGGAATAGCTTTGTCTGTCCCTGGTGGTGACACATTTGTCAGTTGACATGGAGACCCCTAGTGCAAAGTGTCCCACTTTGCCTTTAATCTAATTGTCATCCAGGGAGCTGCAATCAATGAGGCCATTTATTTACAGGATTCCATGTTGTGAGGGTTGCGAGGAAAAAAACAATGCCACCTGTTCTGGCATTGCGAGCTGTAGGAAAGAAAAGAAAGGAGAAACTTCCCAGCACTGAAAGGGCTCAAGTTTTCATCTCACAATTTCAACAGGTTTGAATAGATAGCCAGTGTTCGGGGGAAGTAGCATTTTTTTAAAATCCTGTGTAACATTAGTAACTGCATTACATTTTCAGTAGTATTTTACAGCGAAAAGTGTTTACAAAGATTGTTTACAAACGAGTAAGATCGATGTCCGTTGCAACCATACTGCTCACCAAGTAAGAAACACAACACATAATCATCAACTAAATAAATAAACCCCATATAAAAGTGAATATGCTATGAACTGAATAATTTAGAATAGTCATCGTTTATCTTCTAAATACATTTAGGTTATCTCTGTTCTCGTCAACAAGGAAGTCAAACCCCTTTTCACACAAATACATTCAAATTCCATGTTCACAACCTGTTCCACTCGTCAAGATAAAGCATGCATTATGTAAGGGATAATCCACGACGAGGTGTGCACCTCACAGAGGCAAACCCCTTGTTTTTAGGTTCTTAGCCCCCGCATCGTGCATTATTTTTCAATACATGCACACATCGGAGTGGATTATCCCGCTTATACCATGGCCACTTCGAATCAATAAAAATATTAGGGTGTTGATTCATATTTTGGGGTAATTCTGTCTCAAAATTACAACTTTTAGCTCGCACTACTATTTGTGTGCCTGTAAACAAACGGAAAATGACCGGAGAAATATATGGGTCTGACTAATGCCTGGGTCTGACTAATGCCTAATGTCAGTTAACATGAGATTCATATGGAATGCAGACATTACCTTATTACTCCAGTAAATAGAGATGACCGTACTAACGACATGGCAATGTTACCTTATTACTCCAGTAAATAGAGACGATCTTAGTAACGACATGGCAACGTTACCTTATTACTCCAGTAAATAGAGACGATCTTAGTAAAGACATGGCAACGGGGAAGCTTTCTAAACGTAGCCCCCCTCCAAGTTGTCCAGTCCAAGCTGACAGTTATTAACGTTTCGTTTAGCGCATTAATTTTTAGACCGGTGATAAGACGATCACGTCATAGCCGTGCATGTTACCGAAATATAATGCACACCTCTCCAGCCAATCAGAATCGAGTATTCACCCGGGCCATGGGATAATGAAATGTAATCAGCTATTTAACAGCCTCGTATCTGCCTTGACATTATTAGAGAACCACTGGTGTGGCATGGAGGGCGCGTAAGAGGTGGAACCACTTCACTAATACAGACAGCAATGCATGCATGCTACCCCATTCAATAAGAATACACTTGCAAACAAACACAATGCCATAAAGTGTTTTCTTGCACTTTCCATGTTCTGTTTTATTGGAACCTCTGCACCATCAAATATTCATAGGTTGCTATGGCAGCATAGCACAAAGACATCATGTTTCTGGGGGGGGCTCTTTATCTAACCCTAGAAAGAGAGCTATCTCAGCACCTGCTGCAACCTCAGTTATGACTCAAAGGCAATACACGCATGCTGGTAATAGCTACTACCATATTTACTGCAGCTCATGTATCAAACTCACACCATTGTAAGGTTTCCCCTAAAACACAACAATCGGGTTAATATATTCCATTAGATGGATGTTACAATTTCTTCAAAGAAAAATCATATCTGTTTTTCGCCCTTAAGTCTTTATTGGAGAGGACATGTGTCACTGACAGGAAATGAGAGATGAAAGACGACATAAACATGTGTCAGAATCAAACGCACCCTCGCCACACGTCGTCCAATAGTGCTCTCGTCTTCCCAGAGCATAATAATAATAAGAATAATTATTATTATTATTATTATTATTTCTATTATTATTATTATTATTATTATTATTATTATTATTATTAATTACATTTATATAGCGCTTTTCAAGACACCCAAAGCGCTTTACATAGTGAGTGTGTGTGTGGGGGGGATATGACACCTAATCCACTACCAGTGTGTAGCCTCCACCTGGGTGATGCACGCCAGCCAGTATGTGCCAGAACGCTCTCCAAACACTGGCTCTCACAGTGGTGAGAGGTGAGGAATGATTAGATTAGAGATCAATTAGAGACCAGATTAGGTGGCTGTGTTGGTACAATAGCCAGGTTGGGTATTTGGCCAGGACACCATGGTTAGCACTGCTACTCTTGCAATGAGTGCCACAGGATCTTTAGTGACCACAGGGAGTCAGGACCTCGGTGTAACCGAAAGATGGTGCTCTAGACAGGACAGAGTCCCCGTCTCTGTCCTGTCTAGAGCACCTTCTTTCGGAGCATTGGGGATATTACGTAGGCCAGAGGGGTGAGCGCCCCCTATTGGCCCTCCAACACCTCTACCAGCACCATCTGGTCTCCAATCCAAAGATGGACCAGACCTGCCCTGCTTAGCTTCCAGAGAAACAGGGAGTGCAAGGCAGGTAGTCATGGTGCATAACTTTTATGATTCAAAATCATAATTGGATGTGCTGTTATTATTACTGTGTGGTCCATGACCAGTTGTGACGCAATGGAGCAACACAGCATTCCCTGGTTAACTGTCCATCAGTATTCATGTGCATGTCTGTATGGGTTGGCAAATATATTCAGTGTATTTTTACCCCGGGGCTCCACTGAAAATGCTGCGTTTATTCGCCATCAGTGTCACGTCAACTCACCATTAGATTTGCTCCACAGGAGCGTCACGAAACATTTCTTTTTAAATTGAAAACAATGTAGAAAGAATGACGTCAACATTTATGAGCAAAAGTGGTGAGTTGCAGACCCACATTCCATTAATTATTAGCCGAGCCCAGCCGAATGAAAAAGCTCACCCAACGCTCATTAGATGTGACGCTGATGGCTACAACGGAGCTGAGCAGTTAGTCTACTATTTAACACGCATATAAAACAGGCGTGATAGTCATAAATTGTGCTCTTGGAATTTTCTTATATTGTTGTTACGCTTTGGCACATTGTTGTTTACACAAGATAAATATTTAGGCCGTTTTTTAATGTAGATTGTATCTAGATTCAAAAAATAATCTGTTCACACAAAGGACACAAGGCTCTCACAACCGTCTCGGCCTGTTTAGCCGTAGGGGCAGTTTACAAGAGATCCCCGCTTGATATGCGCACAAACGTACAGGTTTCATCTGTACATGGTTTGCACAATCTCCAAGAATGAGCAGAGACATAGCCTTGGTTTGAGCAAATCAGAACATATTACCTGTAATGTTAACACATGAGTGTTCGGATAAGCCAGCAAATAAGTAATAAGGATAATGTATAGTCTGGATCAGGCTTTTTATTTATCGGTTTTGTTTATCAAGCCCGACTTTATTTATCTAGACACATGGAGGACATTCACCTGAGGATATACGCCAAAAGAGATTTTAAAAAATGACATAATACTAAATAGCACATTTCTCACACAATGCCCCTTTTAGGCTGCTAAATTGCAGCCTAAAAGAGGCTTTCTACTCTTGCATGCGTGTAAATTATACCTACCGAGTTAATTAAGGTTCACAACAAGTTCAAAATAAAAATGAAAGACAGCAGGAGTGAAGAGCCATGACAAAGCCAGCCTCTGGCAGCAGTTATGCCTGAGCTCTGTGTTTACAGTCAGGTAATCTTGCCTGGATGGTTGGTAGCAACAACGAACCTGGTTAACTATTGACAATTGAGCAAATGAAAGGCCAATAAAATTCATTATCTATTTAGCAAGGCTTAATTAGAAGGCTATCATCGTTTGCCACAACGGTTTAAACTAATGCCACCATTTAATGGCAATGGCTAACTGCACCACTAGAACTCATGTCGCCCTCATGTTTTGAGTCATAAGATACTATATGAGATCAGATTCTTTATGCAAGAGGCATAAAAAACTCGAGCCTGAAGTCTCAATTATTAGGTAGTCTCATGGCACACAAACATGCCCACTCGAGGAGGTGCATACATCCCAGCAAGAATTTAACAACGTTTCACAAGCTAAATGCGTGGCAGAGAGAGAACAGAAACAAAATCATCACTGACAATCACTTCATTTAATAAGATACGGAAACCCACATTTAAAGTAGGCAAGATCCCATTCCATCGACTTGCGGTACAACAATGCAGGACGAATGCAGTGGAATTTTTGACTATCGAGGCGTAATCTACACGTGTAAGCGCTACGGAGCGGCAAAGGCATTAAAATCACCCAGTTGGGCTAATGATTTTAGCCTCAGGGGAAATTCTACCGCATACACCTGTTATTGAGCCTGTGATAGTCTTGGCAGCCTTAATAGAGGCTTACTATCAGGATGGGGAAAATTAACGGCTTCAAAAATCAGATAGGCGTGTAGAGCAACAACTCTTCAAGATCGCTTCAATTGAGGAGATGGAGAAGAAACCAAGATAGCCATCATTGGGGAGACATGGTGCTCTTCTATTCCTGTGTGTGTGTTTGGGAGATCTCGTTATGGATTTCAATGCAAACCAAAGCAGGACTCAAAGATTCAACCATGAAAGGACATTTTTTCATTTCTGGAACTGGGGTTCTGAAGGGGGTTCTGTATCCATCCATTTATCTATGTCCCACTTCATATCGCCGTCTATATATCGCTTCGCCAGAAGTTTATTTTGGTCGGGGGTTTTCTTTCTGCACAGCAGGCGGTCAGTGCGAAATGCCGAGACATGGGGAGATCAGTGAACGCGCTCGAGTGTTTACTTCTTCATCCTCCTCACTCGGCTGCTTCGCTAGGTGCTCACACGGCCCCACCTGATCCACTGTGTCTTCCCGCGGACCAGACCGCCTGCTCCTCACAAAAGGCTGAAAGAGGTCCATTGACTCATCAAAATACTGGCTGATCCCAGCGAAGCAGTCACCACAGGGTGCGTACATGCGTGCGTGCGTGTATCAAATCAAAAGATGATTTCAGAGGATGATCGCAGATGGTGCAACCGTGGAGAGGCTCCCCCCTCTACCCCACCCCCAAAAGATTTGCACTGTTCCCAGGGCACTTGCGTGTCGCTAACAAAATAGCCCACAGGCCCATTACAAATGCAAATGAAAACATGGCTTGAGACCCATTTGCGGGAGGTTTATACACTTTAAAACCGTCAGGTGTTGTCATAAATAGCAAATAAATACACAACAGTGACCGATATCGGAAGTGGGAGTTAACCACTTCATGGACTAGAATGCATCCGATTCACGTGTGTATGCAACACTTTCACGCACACACATGCACATGTACACACACACACACACACACACACACACACACGTATGGTATTGAAGGGCTTGGTGGGCCGAGACTCACCCCACTGTAGAGGAGCAAGCTGCAGGTGCTCCAGGACCAGCTGGTTCAGCACTCCTTCCACGCTGGCTTCCCCTTGGCGCCTCAGAGAAGGGTGAGCTGCTGGTCAAGGACTAGTGCATGGACAACATGACATGGAGTCTATCATGGGTGGGCAACCAATGGCATCAGGTTCATTAAGTCGGGAGAGTATTCAAGATACATTTCACCAGGAATGGGGAAAGGGTCGTCACGTGAGGGATAGAAGGACTATAAAAAGAAGCAGAATTTTTGAGTGAGAAGGACATACATAAAGAGAGGGAGGGAGAGGAAAAGTTTTTTTTTGTCCATCTTAAGAGTCCAGCTAAGAGCACTGTTGAGCACCATCACCACATGTTGCCAAGTGCCTCCGCAACCAAGAAAGACAAGTTAACTCGGGGGGCCACAGGTCGTATGAATAAAGACACCAGAGGCAAGAGAGCGTAATCCCGCGCGAGAGAGCAAGCGAGAGTGTGTGTATGTGTAGGGGTGGGGGAGCGGCTGCCATGGTTACCACCACCACCATCACTAGGTTAAAAGTCACCACGTTCCATTGACCTTCTTACAATCCTCTACCTTATCCACCTCCCCAGACACCACTTGCCCAATACAACCAGCGAAGAGAGCAGGAGGCTGTGTCGCATTGCATCAACAGAGGCTGCTGACGCACAATTATATTTTTTGCGAGCTAAAATAAAATGGTGATATGTCATGAATGCGCTACGACTCTTCTCACGGCGTTGCCAAATCCAATATCCACCGTTTTAAATCAGACCCTATTGTAGCAATTCTAAAGAGTTTGGTCATCTGAGCTACCGTTGGCCAAAAAAATGTGGGGCCCACTTTTTTTTGGTCTAAAGAACATCCCTGAGCATGTAATATAATTACAACTCTAGCGAATACAGTAGTCTTTACTATTCAAAGCCTAATCAGAGAAACATTTTCTGAACCATTACTTTGGGTAATTATCATTAAGATTATGTAATAGGCCTTGCCAACCTCGCGGGAACGAAAGCAAACTATCCCTCTAACTATCTCTTCAAAACACAGACACACAGATGGACACACATATGCACGCGCACGCACACGTACGCACACGGACGGACGGACGGGTGCGCACACACACAGACACAGACACACACACACAACTTATAATGCGTTCGAAGGCAGGAAATTCTCTTCTCGGGCGAAGCCTTAATGGGGCCATTATTGCCATGCCAGAGATACCATTACTGTGTATGCACATGTGTATATATGTACAGCGGCATCACGTTTTGATAAACGATCCAAGAGTGTGCAAAAGTTCTGTTGGGGATCATTAAAAACCTGCTTGTTTGGAATTTTTCAAAAAGATAAATAACTAGTATCAATTGGGATCAGCGGGGAAAAAACCCAAAAAACTAATTTTCTGTGATTAGCCTATAAAGTAATTTAGGTAAAGCTAATTACATTACAGTGAGGAGGTATTGGTGGGACCTGCTCATTTATTCATGGACTAATTTACAGAACCTCACTCTCCCCATAAAGAAATGAACATTGACATGTGACACCCACATGGACCTGTTTACAGCACATACGATAAGATGAGAAAATGGATGTGTGTGTGTGTGTGTGTGTGTGTATATACAACTAAAGTCAAACTTGTGGAAAATCGAGGCAGTTAACTGTAGGCGAGTATGAAAATAGCAATAATTTCAAACACAGTGTAATGAAGATTAAAATGATGACATTTGTATAATAATTTAAAGAAATAAATTTCAATTACAATCCTACTTTAGAAGGAAAGAAGAGAGCTCAACATGTTTAAGTGACAAATATATCGTTACAGTCTTCTTACAACCAGCACCCCCAAAAAAGATGCTGTTCAGCCTGATGCCACCAGTGCACAGATCACACACACACTATGTTTGTCCTGTTTAGCTGTCAGGGGGGAGAGGAAATGTGTGTATGTGGGGGAAGGGGGGACACGAGAGGTCATGTCGCCATTGTAACCCTGCTGTAGCGATGACATGATGGCAGTGATTAAAAGGGGCAAATTATAAACATTTAAATGTGGCGTAATAAAACAAATATTGCCGTTACACAGCCATTAGCCTGATGGTGTGTCGCGATAAGGGAATCAGTGATCATTTACACAGCTGACATTTGCCATAATGAGCAGTGTCTCGAACTCCATACTGGTGTCTATTAACCTTTGAAGTGGATTATGCATGCAGAGAGGGAGGAGAGAGAGAGAAGAGGGGAGATGAAGAGAGATGACTGAATTACAATGAGAGAGAGGGGGGGGGGGGGGGGGGGGGGGGAGAGAGAGAGAGAGAAGTCATTTGCACAAAAAAAATAGATCTTAGCCGCCACGCCTGCTTTGACAGATTCTCTGGCGCAAGAGAGTTGTAAAGGGAAGCGTGATTTGTAACTGCCACTGCCGTCACCGCTGCTCCTCAACAGGCACATGTCCAGAGTTCTGCTGACGTGGCACGATCTGTATACCACAGACCAACCGAACATATATACTGCATGTGACTATATATATATACTGCATGTGACACTATGGGCCCTATCTTGCCGGTCTGAAACGCAAGTATCAAACGCAAAGCGCAAGTGGCTTTGTGGGCGGATCTTGGGCGCTGTTGCTATTATGCCGGCGGGATAAATGACGCTTGCGCCCAGCGCAAATCTAAAATGGGTTGGTCTGAAGTAGCTACATTAGTCATAGGTGTGGTTTGGGCGTAACGTGCAATAAACCAATCAGAGCGTCGTCTCACATTCCCTTTAAATGCAGGCGCGCTTGTTCCATGGCGAGCACATCGCGCATTGCCACTACTGGACCCAGGCGTGTCCAATCCCGCCGTAGCGCGCGCATGCCCATCAGAGGGAAAAATAATTAGTTCTTCTGTTTAAATCTTTTCAGCTTTTCATTTTCCGTTGACAAAATGTAAATAAAGAAATGTCACAAAGACATACTTTCCGATGTTTTGGCCTCACTCTCACTGAATCACGAGGTTATGAATGCATGGTGATATATTTGCAATGTAGTCTAACATTAGACCGAGATTACTTTGCTTATAGACAGAGCTTGAAGTGGAAACAAATAAGTGCCGGTACTGCGTACGACGGGGGGGGGGGGGGGGGGGGGGGGGGGGGACCTATGACCGACGAGGGGGGTGGGGGGGGCAGCCTGTGACAAGTGGCGTTACGCTAAAGGGTAAAATACCGGTGCGTACCGGCCTACTTCAAGCACTGCTTATAGATGATGCAGCTCTTCTGTCAAATAAGCTGAAGCGCATTTTCAGTATGCCGAATGTTCTTTCAATTACACCGCTTCGTGTTTCTGTGTGTTTTCGATTATAAAACATTTCACGCGCTGTTGCTAGCATAATAAAAGGTGTCATCCTGGTGTCCTTATATACCTATGTGTCTTGCGACTATTGGTCAAACAGGTTAATTTGATCCGTCATTACTATTAGCCTGAATATTTTGGGTAACTGTGTACGCTAGATTTATGCCTATTTTTCACATATGTGGTAATATTTTTGCTTGTATGTATGGTTTGCAAAAATGGGAACTGCTTCCTTGTAGATGAGAGAAGCAAAGTGTATGCACGTTGTACACACGCTACATTATGGCCAGGGACGGGCTGGCCATCGGGAGGTTCGGGAGATTTCCCGAACGGCCGGACGATTTCAGGCCGAGCCGGCCGGCCGTAATTATTATTATTTTTTATTTTGTGTATTATTATTTATTCAACAATCGCGCACCCCCCCCCTGATTATGGCCAAGCATGCGCCCTTAAAATAGCGTCTGAATAACAGTGTTGGGAGTAACGAGTTACAAAAGTAATGCATTACTGTAACGCATTACTTTTTGCTGTAACGTGGTAATGTAAGGCATTACAAAAATATAATTGGTAATATTTTACTCGGTACAAATCTCAGTAACGCACGTTACAATGCATTTTAAACCCGAAATTAAGTGGTGTGTTGTTTTTATACAAACACCGCGAGATTAGCAGAGGAGAAAAAAATCCGCGCAAATGTTTACTTCCTGTTAGACTTCTACTAGAGAACTATCGATCGAGGACAAGATGACTGCAGCAGCGGAGTTGGACTCTACGTTCGGGACTCCCGAATGTAGAGTCCAACTCCGCTGCTGCACCACATCACCTCCTACTGGATGTCTTAATGAGCTGCATTGAACGCAATAAGATCTATTGAGAACGCCAAATCCATATTTCCAGTTATTTTGATGAAAGTAATGTAAAAGTAATGCAAAAGTAGTGTAATGCCTTACAATTCAAAGACAGTAATATTGTAATGTAACGAATTATTTTGAAATGACAGTAATAAGTAATAAGTAATGAATTACATATTTGAAGTAACTTGCCCAACACTGCTGAATAAGCGCCACTGACTTTAGACGGGTTTTTCCTGGTCTGTGGCGCAATTGTTTTCTGAAACTGCAAAATAGCACCAGGGAACGTTTGCGCCGGGACACGCCTCCTGTTTTCGCTGAACCGCCCCCGGAGCGCAAGTTCATTCCCCAAGTGAAGGACTTGGGGAATTGCGCCGGTTGAGGGAAAATTCCAATGTGCGTCGGGTGCAAAATAGGAATTGTACAAGCGCCAGTGTATAAAGTCAATTGCGCTGAGTGCAAGATAGGGCCCTATATATATATATATATATATATTGTTTACTACCTATATATATATAGGGCCCTATCTTGCACTCAGCGCAATTGACAACAATTCGGCAACTGAAGGCTCCGGTAGCACCTCCCGTTCAACAAAAAGCTCCGGTAGCACCCCCCCCCCCCCCCCCCCCCCCCCGCTCAACAATCGCGCAGAGCCACTTTTAGTCATTATTTAGGTAATACAAGTCATTATTTAGGTAATATAAGTCATTAATTTGGTAATATAAGCCATTATTTATGTAGCAATCACATATTATGGACACCTTCGACATCATTCAATCTAGATTAACCTAGATTAATTTCAAGATTAGTCTAGATTAATCTAGATTAAATATTTTAATCTATGCCCATGTCTAATATATATATATACTGTATATATATATATATATATATATATATATAGGGTAAAAAAATCTCAATGATCAAAAGTTATAGGTGGTAATAGTGCTGGAGATGAGGAGCATGTGACCGAGTGGCTTTTAGAGCCACTTTATGACCAGCAAAGTGTCAGCATCATTCAAACAACCACTGATTGGTGAGATTTAGATCGCCAGAGGATCGCCATCTTTTTATTTGTATCTCCTCTGAACTTTACAATTTTTCTACAAAAATATTGTATTGCTTTTTTTAATTTGTATAACAATAAAGTATACATACACACATCTCTGTGCAATTGCAGTCATATGGAAGGGCACCCTGGCCTGTCGTCATGCGATACACACAGACGTCCTTGCCCTTCCTGTGCGTGGCATCATGGAGCCAGGGGTACAGGGGCCTGACCAGAGGCGCACCACAATCACAAGCAACCGCTCTTCTCCATCTCATCACTGTATCTACACATCACAAAGTGAACTTGGCTAACTTCTCCGCCAGAGGGATAAACAGCCATCGCCTGCTTCTATTGGCTGCGTCTCGTTGGCTGCAGGGTGGCTCGCTCTCGCTCTCTCGTTCTCTCTCTCTCTCTCTCTGTTGTGTCGTCACCGCAGAATGAATAATACCATCGACGGATAGTTATTTATGTTTTGCTCTGCATTCAGCCAAGTTGGTGGCGTGTTATTTCTAGGAGTGACGTGCAATTACCGTATTTATTTTTCTTCATTTTTATCTCATCCCCACCAGGCCATATTGTTAATTAAAACCAAAATATACTGTACATTTTTTTTTACAAAAAAGTGCTACTTTATTTTCAACTTAATGAATTAAAATGATATTGATAAAAAGTAGACGCTGATTGTATCGAAGGGTTTCGGATTTTTGAGTTGTATCTCAATGCTGTGTAATCTAACAAAAAAATCCCTATAGAGCGGTTCCACTTCACGATAATAAATGGTTGCTATTCTCAGCACAGTAGATTTAAATTAATCAAATAGAGATGGCCTTCAGTTGAACTCTATGGAACAATAGCACAGACAGAGTCAGTCTACTTCTTACTCGTGCAAGGAGCTGGGACCACAGGGAATACAGTGCTTATGTCATTTACTATCTGTATTCCTACAAATGTGCTGCCTACATTTTTAGTGACTAATAAACAAAAACAACAAAACACGCATTGATGTTTATGCATTAATTATAATGGGGATTAAGATGGTTGGTTCAATGGCTCGGAGATTAGATTAATTAATTTATCAACAACCCCCAATCACCTGACGGGTAAATAAACACAGTGTACTGACAATGAGCATCATCAACTAGTAGGCCTATATTTATGTTGTGTTGTTTTTTTGTATCTTTTAAAGGGCCCCTATTTAAGTGTGATTAGCTATTACAAGCAGTTTCAAAATCTACCCTCTAGTGACATCACAAGTGGGAGAGTCCACCCAGATGTATGAAGACTAGATCAGTACCAACCTACCTAGTGGACTGTAACAACCGGTAGGCGCATCTATCCATTATACATCTGGGTGGACACTCCAATTTGTGATGTCACAACTAGAGGGTAGATTAGATGAGAGTAGATAAAATGGCTTGTAATGCCTAATCACACTCACATCTGGTGGTAAAATAGGGGCCCTTTAATTTACTCAGACTGAACCTTATATTTTATATATAAGCCAGGTTTAAGTATGTTGTGAAGGTACAAACTATTGCATTGAGATATTACAATGTGAATATTTGATCACCTACGTACAAGGAGGTTAATAACGCCATTTCACAAAACGTGGGCCCACAACTTTGCTTTCTCACAATGTTTAGCCTGCCAGCTATCTGTACCTTCTTTTCTCCTCAAATAGAGAGATGCTTTCTCACCTCCAAAATGTGAACGCTACCATTAAGGAACAAGCTGTTGGTTGCTTAGCGGGAACAGAATGAGCATGAAAGTGTTAACATCATGAATGCTATGAAGACTTTGAATAAAAAGTATTAATAATAAACTAATTTGTGTTCACAGATGACATTGCCAACATTAGCCAACATGGTGCATGAAGCCACTTTGATAATGAATTAGGCAGTTTATAATTATGAACTTCATATATTATAAATCACATTCAAATATATATATTTGTCAAAGGCAAATAAAGTTTAAGCATGGTCACAAGCCAATATTAACTTTTCTTATCATTAATTTCAGAATGCTACACATTTTTAAAGACCATGGTAATAAAGAGGAAATCACATAGCAATGACAGTGTCATGAATGACGCAGGTTGTGGCTGCAGCTAACCAATAATATAGCAGGGTTTTCTTTTTACGCTAATGAATTATGACTGCATGCAACTACATGTCAACCTTCATTAACATGATCATGGTGTCAGACCTGTGATGTGTGTATCACTAACAGCAACCTCTGTGGGTGGATGACACATGACAGGGGATATGAGAATGAGAGAGGAGGACCATCCAGAGGCACATGATGAAGTTCATGTGCCTCTGATGGTGGGAGGTCAAAAGAGTGAATTTAAAAAAAGATATATGATTAAAAGACTGTGTGGTACGGTAAATACACGGTTGTACCCGAAGACACCTACCTTAAACACACACACACACACACACACACACACACTAGAGAGTCAGGGTATGGAGTGCTTCGCCACACCCATTCTCACACCCACACAGCAGAGAGTCAGGGTATATGGAGTGCTACACCATATGCTCCCCATCTGTCTCCTGCATTAGGACACAGCAGGTTCCAGTTTTCTGGGAGGCCTCCAGATGTAGCCAATACAGATGCCCCCTTGTATGAGTAACCCAGTTTCCTTCAACACCAAACATGTAATGCACCACATGGATGATGTATGACCGAATCATTACTCGTCTATTATTTTCTAACAACTTACTTAACCTTTGTTTTGCTTGTTTATGCTACCATTATATCTGCCCATTTAGCCACCTATTGCACACCAAAATGATCTGGAAGCGGGATGCCTATTCTGTGTTCTTTATTGAGGTCTCTTCCCATTCGGGGAGTTTTTCCTTGAATATAAAGAATGAAGTACAATGTGTTGCTTGTTGTTAAAATGCCAAAAGCCATCTGTCAGCTATTATTGAGTGAAATGCGCTGTGACACAATGAGACAATTTAGACAGACCGCTTCCAGCTAATTTCTGACCAATCAGGACATCTCTTCCCTGATTGGTTCAGGGAATCTATCTTGCCTGTGGATCACAGGTGTGTCAATGCCGAAGAAACGCAGGGAGGGAGGGAGCACAGAGGGAGGGGGCGTTTTTTGGTTTGCTTACTTTCAAAATCTTGCTCTCTGCTGGCGTTTTCTGCTCTGTCTCTATTAACAACTCAATCTTACCTACAGCACATTTAATGGCGCTAGGGCTTGTACATCACATTGCAACAACCGCTGCCATTTTGGAAGCATAGGAATGTTAGTTATTCTGTTAGAAGTAATGTTTTTTTGGTCATTGTATAGTAATTAATCGTGAAATGATTTGTTATTATGGGGAGACGTGTTTGAAACTGCCACAGCGTTTCTCATGCGAGACGTGGCAAAACAAAGTTTTCATTAGCCTAGGTTACGGTATATTTACATTGATTTAGGATTTTACAGTACTACAACTCTCTTGAATCCTCTCAATATGGCAGTATAAGAATCACCAGCAAAAAATCCCATGATGTATTATGATGTACAAGCCCTATGGTCTCACAAGACACAGGTGTGGCCGGTGAAAGGATATGATGGTCCAGCAGAGACCCAGTTTGCTGTTGATCTGGCAGCCATGGGCGCGCTGGCGCTCCTCCTCCAGCTGCTTGGCACTGGCATAGCGTCGTGGGTCTGGCTCCCGCTGGGGAACGCTCTCAAAGTCTATGCGGTCCACCTGGATGGCCATCCTGCAGAGGAGAGAGAGTGAGGTGAGCGCTTGAAAGTGGTGAACACACGAGGAGTGGTTTCCTCCTCGACGTTAAAACAAGCACATTGAAAGTGGACCACCGTGTTAAAGAAGCTATAGACGATATTTAGCCACTAGATGTCGCACTACAGCACCAGGTTCTCAGTACAAACCTTCAGTAAAGTAGACAAGCAAGAGGATGTACATCTCTCCATCTCGGGAGAGCCAGAACAATGTTGACTCTGGTCCGAGGGTTTTTTAGCCAAACAATGTGGTTTGTTCAGTGGAGGACGTTCAGGATGGTCACCTTCAGCTGAATGCTTCGAACTGAATTCTGCCATCACACTGTTTACAAGGCTGTGTGCGACGTCACTCTCTATTTAAACATGGGGCGGGGCAAAGGTTTCACAGGGAGGGACTAACATGGACTCTAATGCATGCAGTGTGCGCTGTCATGAACACGCGCCGGCCCGGCTACCAAAACAAAGAAAAGAGAAGCTGGGATTACAACACACACAGAGGGAGTGCGACTTCATTCTCTGGTCAGGACGCCGTTACTCCACTATATCTTTACATAGCCTATAATAGTTGTTTGCTGCTATATTAATGTTCAAAATATCTTCTATAGCTCTTTTAAAACAAGCACATTAAAAGTGGACTTTGATGTTAAAACAAGCACATTAAAAGTGGACCTCGATGTTCAAACAAGCACATTAAAAGATGTACAGGTCAAATCACATCCTCCCAATTCCAGATGAAAATTACATATGTAAGGGATAATGTACAGCGAGCCAGGAATTATGTCGCAATGACCAGCCCACTGTACATTTTCCCGCTTATTACACTGCTACTTACTAAAGCAATCAATAATTTGACACAAAATATGACAAAAAATAGATTTTATTACTTGTATTGCTTTCGCTAAAATAAAAAAGTCTGTTATTCATAGCAGCAGCCTGCTATTCAGAAATAACAGATCATAGAATGCCGTAATTGACCAATCAGAATGGACTATTCAACAAAGCCGTGTAATAAATAATATATAACATACCAAATTATACAGCAGTGTGAACTACTAAAAAACCTGTGCTCAAATGTGTCTGTGGTTTTACACTTCATTATTTTTATTGTCATCACTTTATGATGATGTTATTTCATTTTATAGAATACATCAAACACTATGGTAACTTTTTGTCATTGTTGGGTTCACCATTCAGAAGACAACAGATGTGGTTGACAATCACAATTATTATTAAATTGCAGTTGTAGCTCAAACGGGAACATAAGCCGTTGTCATCAGAGCATCAAATCACATAGTAATTAAAAACAACTTTTTTAAGACAATTATGTGCTCAAGGAGAGTAATAATGAATTCATAAATGATTTGCCTGTGCAGTGATTAGACGAGGGAATTTCTTTCTGTACAAACCACCAAGGAAGCCATCGAGATATTCCTCATACACCCATTCTGGACTCAAAATTGGAAAAGTTGTTTATGAAAAATGAAATGCCGCTTTTCTTTTTTTGTTGCCATGTCACCAACATCAAGACCAGATTTGTGCGGCTTGGCAAGAGTCCAGCCAGACACAATTGAAGAATACATCCATATAGAATAAACATCTACAGACTGTTATGGTGAGGGATATTGTATTTATTCACAGGAGCAAGTGAAAACATTGCCTGAGGTGACGATGAAGACATCATCCCAAACCAGACGTGATGGTTTGACTAAACAGATCCGAGCCGAGGTCAGGGAAGGGGTTAAACGGTCTCCGAACACTTCCTCCAATCAACCCATGTCTCTTCATTCGCTCATGAAATGTACACAGTAGTTCACATTGGGGGTCTTTAGTGTGCTAAATGTACTCCTGAAATCAATGCAGATCTTTTTGCCACCTTCATCGTTTGCTTTCCTGTGCGTTGTAAACTGTGATTGATGCGGTCGTAGTGAATCTGCCAAAATTGATTCGTACATAAAAAAAATATGTGTGTGTAGGTGTGTGTGGATGATGACATTTAAATTGCAAAGATATTTATGCCAGCCCACAGGCTATGCTTCAGTTGGACTACAGCATTATACTATAACTCACTAGACCATCAACCCCACCAAACCCCGATGAAGAGTGCTTCACTTAGAAAATGAGCAGAGCAGCAGACTATCAAACATGAGGTTCACACACAGCAGAGCGGAGAGCAAGACGGAGAGCAATAGAGTGAACCTTCCACCCTCAAGTCTGGTGTCTGGTGTCGGAGAACGTAACGCTGAGTGCTGCTGTCATCCCCCGCCGAAGAGCAATGACACAATGTGACTTTGACGATGATGGCGGTGGCGACCATAACTGCAGATGACGGCAAATGGCTTCCGTCTCGACGGGAGGGCCCTCTGTGCAGTAGGAGGTTGGCGGAGAGAGAAGCCGGACGAAGCCGGCGCGAAGAAGTCCCGGCTAAATTACACAGTGGACGATGTTTACCAAAGCAAACAATTTTGCAATGAACATATTCCACTGTGGTATTACCCCCCCCACCATC
>JAOPHQ010004265.1:642500-660515 GCA_030340625.1 Merluccius polli | reverse complement strand
CGGACCGCCAGGCTCCTCGTCCACCATGGACGGAGTTTAATGCCGACAGCGCGTCGTTTTTTTCCTCGTTTTTTTTACTGGCGGCACGTCGTCGTCTTCGTGGGTCGTCGCGGCGGCGGCATGGCATCGTCCATGTCGGGATCCGTGGACCGGGATCCCCCGCTGGATCCACCGGAAAGCCGTCCTCCGTTCACCATCACGTTTTTAGCCCGGTCCGGCGGCGGCGGCTAAACGGCGGCAGTGGCTGTGGGTCGTCCTCCTCCTCCTCCTCCTCCACCTCCACCCCCCCACACCCACACCCACCAACCTCAACCCCACCTCCACCACAGCAATATTTCTCCCGGGGAAAAAAAGAAAGGTACGTCGTTGTTGCGATTCCCGTTTTCCAAGTGCGCTTCTCTCCGTGGCCGGACGGCTGGGTTTTTTTCCTTACGCGTTTTACGTACAGAATTGACGTAATCTTTAGCCGTACCAAAAAAACCACATGTTCCTTGTGGGTAAAAAAAAAAAAAAAAAGGTGCGCTCTTTGCGTAAACCTTGCGAGGCGACACGCAAGGGCGCAGGCCGGGATCCTGCGGAGAAATGCGCCACTGGTGCTTCGTGAATATCAAGGAATCACGCTGCTGCGGTCACTGGATGGACGAGACTATGTGTTGTGTATGAGCGGGGGGGTTGGGGAGGGGTGGGGGGGCGTAAACTGTCCCAGCATTCAGAGAAAGTATTTCAAAACCCCGAGCTGTCTATTAAACGTTTATTTTATTTTGTTTACCATAGCTACAACAACACACACACACACACACACACACACACACACACACACACACACACACACACACAACCACATAGCCACATACACACACTGGTCAAGAAGGTATAATTTCAACAACAAAAAAAGGGACCGCATAGGTTAGATTGGATTAAAACAACATCATTGTGGATATGATGCTTCACACATAATTAATTCACAAACTCACACATCACAAAATCATCTCTTGCTTAAGCCACTGATGAAATTGCAGAATCTAAATGTACATAACGCATTAAGTAAGGAACACCCCTATGGGTGAGCATCGGATGGTACGTCCCATTCTTCCCTCCTCTCTCCTCCCTCACTGTTTTCACTGTGTCCTCCATCTCTCTGCCTTCTCTTCCTTGCCTGGTCTTGAGGACATTTTCAGTAAACGAGGATACAATTGTAAGCTTCTTTTTATATATTTCATCAAAACCTTCAAATTCAAGCCATTTGTAGTGGTATGTCATGCCCATGTTTCTTTTACTCAAATTATTGCAGATTTGGATATAAGGTATTATACACATGTGTAACCTACATTTCCATTTAACTTGTTATTTAACTTACTACGTTGTTTTGGTTGTTTTTTATTAAGATGTGTGTGATATTTGTTCATTTTTTATGACATCAGAGATATCGCCTATGACAGTCATGACTTTGGTCCTTACTACTCCTCCATCTTGTTTTCCATTTATAGAACACATGATTCATATTATTTTATATTGTGCCCTTGGGTCTCTCGTGTGTACGAGAGGGGGAAAAAAATTGTTGTTGTGGTTTTGATGATGAATTAATGTTATAAAAGAGGGATGAATAGGGATCAAATCTGGCCATGACGTAGCTCTTCGCAGCTAGTCTACACTTGTTCCTTCTCTCATTCAATTACATGCACATGTTAGGAGAAATAGAGCAAGCTGTCTTGGAAAAATGTAAAGCACTGAATATTTATTTCACCGCTGCTGAAAACAAATCTGACCATCTTAAATTCAGAATGTTCCCAACAATGTCACATATTTTCCCAAGGTCAGATTTAGGGAACTAGTGACACCTTGATGTATACATAATTTTAAAGCCAAGCAGAGCTTCAGTTCGTGTAATCTGTTCGACTCTGTGTCTGTTTCTCTTCAGTGAAGCAGCAGCAGCAGCAGCACCGGCAGAGCCTACCTTAGCAAGATCTCTCCTGCCCAGACCACACCTCTGTTCCTGTATGGAGGCCAAGGCCAAGAGCGGGGCACCTACGCCCAAGGGGGCAGCAGTTAAGGTGGAGAAGAAGGAGCCAGCTGCCCCGGTGGTGCAAAAAATCTTCCTTCAGACAGAAAACCTTCCTTCGAATGATGAAAAGGTGGAGGCGGAGGCAGAGGCTACGCCGGAGGCAGAAGACGCTGCGACTTCCAGTACAGACAGTCTTGACCACCTGAAACCTTTTCTGATTGGTGGTGCCGTGGTTGCAATGGGCGCCATCTTGCTGGGGGTCCTGCTACTAGCAAGGAGAAACTAAACCCTATATTCTCTACGGCTATGTATTGGGTAAAGGGATTTAGTCGGTTATTTGAGTGTGTGGCAACAATGTCATTGTAGAGATATAGGCGGGGAGCTACTGTGAATTTTGTGTTGCTTTCTCACTAAATAGGCTTACCGTGAAATTTGGATTATAAAAACGATGCCCTTTACGGGACATAAATATACAAAACATATGCATGAATGTGCTTAATCTCTTTGATTGCATCTGATCTGTAATAACTCATGGAAGCACTCATACTGTAGTGTTGAGCCAACATAACTAAATGCTCACACCCTGTTGAAAAACTCTTTTTTTTTCTCATCTAGTGTGCACATTCGGCACTGACAGAGGCATGCAATTTCATTCATTCTCGCATCAGAAATAATCTATGTTACACTTGATCCTACTTTTTAGGTTGCTCTTCACAGTTAGTTAGTCAAAGAGGGTAATTTGTAATCACAATTTCAGTTAAAAGCAACACACTTGTTTGTGGAAAAGAAGTCGGTGGGTGTTAATGTTCATACATTCATACCTGGTAAAAACTGTGTACATACATTGTTTTTATTTATAGTTGCTTGACCAGTCAGTAGCCTCTTAGATTAGATGTATTGCTCTAATCTCTAGGAAAATAGTTGAAAAGGTTCAAAACTAAACCTTTAGTCAAAAATGTAGTTTTTCGTCTAGAACCGTATCCATGTGCGCATAGTGGCTACTTCATCTGGACTAAGCCAAGTAGTTGTCCTTAAAACCTCATCATATATTATGCAGATGAAGATGAGGTACAGATGAATTGCGGTTATACATGCCAACACACACACACACACACACACACACACACACACACACACACACACACACACACACACACACGTCTTGGAACAACGCAGCAAGATGTTATAACACACACTAAGTGGTATATAAAATAGTTGTTAGGGAAAGTTTATTATATGAACAATAACAGAGTATTTGACAGCCCTAGCATAGCATACAGATGTGTAAGGATATGTGTCGCCTTACATTGTATAATGTAGTATACAGAATTTTAAAAAGTCTCTTTATTTTCATTATTTCAAGAGCGTATAAATGCAATAATTCAGATAGGAATCTCATTTTAGCACACAACTGCTGTAGCAGTTCAAATAGCATTAACGGTGGTGGTGGTGGTGGTGGTGGTCATGATGATATTAATGATGATGATTATATATTCTTTATAAATACCTGCTGCATATTTTCTTCATATTGTCTGTCCTCTGCCCTCAAAGCTCTTATATGTACAGAAGTCCCCCTGTAATGACTATTATATTAAAGGCAATCGACTACACCAAACAACTGTTTTGTCCTGAATGACATATCATAACAATATGCATTTAGAATTATATCAATTAACTTTATTTAACCATTGCAATGAATGTCATTCACTGTTCTAACATAATTTATATAAATGGGTCAAAAGATCTAAAAAGTGTGATTTGGCTGCACATGTGATTTCTGAATATCCCAAGTTGGGCATATGACAGAAATGTGTTCATAAGAAAACAAGTAAGCACTATTAAAGTCGAAGAATCAGTAGAACATGTCATCATGCACTTTCGTCAATATGGGAGATAAAAAAAGAGAGAACATTAAAGGTTTTCAAAGAAAGGTAAAAACACAAAGGTAGGACTGAATGCACTCCTCAATGCAGAAGAGGGAGCCAATACCCATTACAGACAACCACCATAACAGTGGCAAGGTGTTAAGGTGCTGTTGTGAGAAGCAGTTTCTCTTGAAACTCTTACTCACGCGTGTTCTTTAATGAAGCGATAGAAGAAGTTGTTTAGCTTTAAGAAATAATCCGTTTTATTGTTAACACCAGTATAATGTGCAGAGTTTTACAGATATATCTGAGTCCCACTACGTTTCCCTGACAGAACAACAAAGTGTGTGTCAGTTCACGAAGTCTGAGCACCACCTATCCCTGACCCAGGAAGTTATATACACAAACAGTGAAAACGTCATAAAGGGCTGGCTGTTGACGTCTTCCCCTCTCGTCCTTGTGGTGTCTGGCCCCAGCGCCAGATTGTCGCCTCCGGGTATTCTCTAAAAGATTCTTTACACGTACAGTGACAATCCTGCCTATTTTTCGCCATCATCTGACCTCTCTACTCCACACATGTAACCAACAACGCACTCATTCCGATCCTGAGGAGCTGCCCCCATGCTTACATGCCTCTGCTCATAGCTCATGACTCTGTCCTTCGTCTGCAGACAGGCACCGATGTTAGTGTGACCCTAGTTATTGGTCATATGGTAGATATAAAATATATAACCATACCTTTAGTGCAAGGTGTTAAAATCATTTTATTAGGCAGTGGGCACATTCAAAATATACACATATTAAGGCTTTCAAAACGTGACATTGCCAAACATGATAGCAAATATAAAAGAAACAAACAAAATAAGCATGACAGAAAACCTGTACCACACTCCGCTCAGTTGGCGGCGCCAGTGCGCCTCAATGCTGGTTGTGCTTGCTAGGAAACACCACAGAAGAAGAAGCCTGCGCTTCCCGCGGGCCGCGTCACTCACACGCTACTACTAGTAGTCGTTAATCGTTTACTAGCGTGGAGGTTCACGATAATAACATTCAATAACGTTTGTTTCCGAAAGACAGGTAAGAAGCGGCGACACACGCATATTAAACACCGGTTATCTCTTATAACTGGTTTAAAGGGTCAGGTTTCAGTAAGATACCATGGCTAACATCAGTTAAGATACCTTGGCTAACATCAGTTAGCTATGGTATCAACCAGTTAGCTTAATAGCACTTGTTTACTTTATACTAACGGTCCTGTTTTACCACTAGCCACGAAGGCACAACATACAAATATAATTTACTGTATCGGTCCATTAAACGACAGTGGTTTAGTGGTTTAGCTAGGCTCTACAAATCCCGCATCTGCGTCACTTCAACAATACTACGCTTACACCACTGCAGCGCACTGTGTCTTCTCTATCGTCGCTATTTACTCCATTGAAAACTATCCAAACAACAACGTCGGTAGCTTCAGATCACGCTTTACATTAACGATGTGGACGTGCGTGTGTTCATGCATCCCAGGCGTGAACGATGATTATCCCGGTGCGATGCTTCACGTGTGGAAAGATCGTGGGCAACAAGTGGGAGGCATACCTGGGCCTGCTCCAAGCAGAGTACACCGAAGGGTGAGATGCCTTTTTTTTGGTCATCACGTTCATCAGGTGGTGTGCATTTGAACGTAAAATATATGTAACCTGTTTTATTCTCCCTTGCTTTGAAGTGATGCTCTCGATGCCCTGGGCTTGAAGAGGTACTGTTGTCGGAGGATGCTCCTTGCTCACGTGGATCTTATTGAGAAGTTGCTGAATTATGCTCCACTGGAAAAGTGATTGTTACCACTTCCATCACAAGGAAAACTGAAATGGACTAACTCAAGTGGTGGACCCCACCAGCATGCACCACTGTTGCTGTGTCACAGTGATGCTGGAAAACACCTGTGACCACAGTGCGAAGACTTGATATAGCAAATGTAAAATATTCAATGTTGACTTTTCTTAATAAAAATATGTGAACCACATTTCCGCAATATCATATTGTCTTTATCAAATGGTTATCCTGGTTTTAAGGATTTGATCACAAAAAAACTAAGTTTAACTCGTGAGGCTATACATTGTACTACATGTCCTACGCTTTTATATCATTCTTAAAGCCAGAAAAATATTACAAAAAAGTAACTTGGAAATAAATGAGGTTTCACATGTTTAACATTTGTGAAACTTTTTGTCTACTAACACAAACTTGAACTAGGTAATCATGTAGACCCTGAAGACTTTGTGTGTTAGATGTGTGAAACCTTGTTTATTTGTGAACATGATCATTTGGATTGTACATGAGGCCAAGTCTAGAATGAAAACTTAAATATTTAGACCACCAAACCGGAACTGGATTAAAATGAAGACCCTAAAGAAAACCATGTTTCGGAGTCAGTATTTGTTAGCTAAGAATATTTTTATTTTTGTCATGTAGTCCACATGAGACCAGGTCTAGAATGATAACATCAATACTTAGACCTATTGGACTTATGGATTATCATATATACCCTAAAGAATATGAGTTATGAATGTAACTGGGTGACCACCAGAGGTGGTGCATTAGCACCAGTGGTTCCCAACCTTGGGGTCGCAGGAGATTGCTGACTTAATCTATAGATATATGATGATCCATTTCAGCAAAAAAATGTTTTAAAGGTCTCAATCACTTAATGTGTAGAAGACCGATGCGATTACATTCACCGGGACATTGATATTACTGGCAGATGTTGATTGGATAAAAACAATGGGCCTCATTCACCAATATCTTGTTAAGAATCTTCTTAGATTCTTTCTTAAGTCCTTCTTAAGAAGATTTCTAAGAAGACCCTACGTCAGATTCATCAACGTGTTCTTAAGCCGCTGAATTGTTCGCAGCTGTGTTCTTAGATGGATGAATGCCATCTCCTCGTAAATTGAGCGCGCGTGCCAGGTGAGTCTAATTAACATAGGATTAGCATAGGTAACCGCCCATTAATGCCCATAAAAGGGACTGCAGGGCCGTGTGCAGGCCTCTGAAAAAAGATCTACGTGGTCCTGAAAGATTTGTTCCCTCCGTAGGGCACAATCCACAATCTCCTGTAGCAGCAATACATATGCCATTGTTTTGTAGGCCGTGGATGGAGAAATGCCACCTATAAATAGGGTGGGATCACTAATTGACGGCATGGTTTCCAATGTACTTGATTCATGTTAAAGCGTTGGCACATTTAATGTAATTAAAATGAAAAAAGAAAACAAATGAAATAAATAAATACATAAATATGACAGAAATATCACTGTAATGTATTTTATTGAACTTAAAAAAAGAAGAAGAAGAAAGAACAACCATGCCAACATATCGGCACTGAAATGTGCTTAAGAATACTCCTGAGTGTTCGTAGGATTTGTTCTTGCCTAAGAAAAATCCTGCATAAGAAAAAAATACATGAATGCCACAATCTGCGTAAAGTCTTCGTAAGTAGGAATTAAGAACAAATGTATTCTTAAGAACGGTTCGTGAATGAGGCCCATGTGTGGAAGCAGATGCACAAAAGTTGTGATCGCAAAAATGTCAGCTAGAAATGGGGTCACGGGCCAAAAAAGGTTTGGAACCACTGCCTTATACCAACAAAGTCACCTGTGACCTCGGTAAAGTATGCCACAAGCCCCTAGTCTAAAAGGCACATACACACAGTAACCGTTTCCTAATAATCTTCTTGCCCAGATTCTGAGTGACAGTTAACTCTGACAGTCATCCACAATTCATACGTAGTTACATTCCTAACTCAAGTTCTATTTCATTCTTTCTGACTGCCAGAGGCGGTGCATATGCACCTGGATGACATATCAATAAGGTCGCAGGGAGCTATATTTGTCACCTGCGTAGTACTACACAATGCATGACACTGCTGAAACACAGCAGTCCCCTCAGCATAAGACCTCAGTGCCCGGACAGGACACAATCCGTCTGGGGCTCTCTCCTGCTTGTTCTCTTGTGAAGGAGGCTTAAATGCTGCCAAGCTAAAAGGCTGGTTCACATAACCCTGAGACAGCCTCTTAGGTAGGAATGAGGGGTTACCTCGGTGCCCTCAGGATGCCAGCACAAGCACTTGGGATTGAAGGCATGAAGCTCACTCACACGTTTAGAGCTAGAAGGAAGGCAGTTTTAAAGATAGCCATTTTTTCACAAAAGCAGTCTGTGGTTTGCTCCAAGCATCCTGTGAAGTGTGGGCAGCACTACAGAAATGTGACTTTCTCATCATTTTTTAAATGTTGTTTTGCTCTTGTAATAAAATACTGATAAGTAAAAAGACTGGTGCATTTAAATTAAATAAGACTATCAAACATTAAGTGGGCTGGTATGCATATCAATGTAATGTCAAGATGTGTTTTCTCCCTACAAAGGTTTTTTATCTGCCAAATAATAATAATAATAGCTTGCCTTTGCACTTCACCCCGCACGAATCACTTGCCGTGTAGTATGTCATCATTTCTGGGTTATGTACTGTCTACTGTACGTATTTATTTTTTGACTTTCCGGCGTCCCTAGTTTTGTCCGTCTGCGCTCACCGTAGCAGTGATGTGGCTCCGAGAATAATCTTCCACGTCACAAGGAAGTAGCCGTCGACGGTGAATCCCACATCCCTGTGTTTTCACAGATGTAGGTGAAATAGTAGACACATCCAACGGTATTTGCGGAGATACGACACTAACACAGGTAAAAACCTCCTACTTTTAATTGTTCGCCCGTAGCTAATGGCTAGTCTCGTTTTTGTTATTTATATATATTTTTTTATCACGGATAACGTTTGTCCTGCGTTGCATTATGAACGCACGTCAACGTTCAAGCTAACCCTGGCTAGCTAGTTAGCTTAGCGTAATGTCATCAAACGCTATTCCTCGGGTTTGCGACGTGTCGCCGCCGGAGCAGCGCTCATTGATTTGGATGGAGCTTTTTATTTTATTTTTTTAAATGTTTAAACGTGGAGCCAGTAGTTAACCTCTATGCGTGCGTGTGTGTGGTAGCTGTACGGTGCTGATTTGTTCGTGAAAGTTGTCGCCAAGTCGTGTGGCTGCACAGCCTTCCTCTGTGCTGTGGGTGGTTGTCAAAGTGGCCTCGGTGCCCCCAAGCAACACTGGAGATATAGTTTTCAAAAATAACGACTAACGATACAAGTTGACTTGCTGTGTACGTACATTTTTAAATGTCCATCTGTTGCTGTGCCTCTCACAGATTTGAAGCAGTCGGATTCATCCAAGAGTGAGCCAACCCACCGGCGACATGACGGCTGCAGAAAACGTCTGTTACACCCTGATCAACGTCCCCAATGACTCTGAACCCCCGTCTGAGATCAGCCTCAAAGCTGATCTAGGTAACTGGGTTTGATGCCGCCACCCTGCATAGACACACAGTAGTCTGCATAGACACACAGTAGTCTGCATGCATGCACGGGAAGTCGGTGTATAGATGGAGATATGCATTTTAATGCCATCAACGTCATATGCCTGCCTTGTTGTTTGTCAACAGAAAAGGGGGAAATCAAGTCCAAGACGGAGGCTCTTAAGAAGGTGATCATCATGATTCTGAATGGCGAGAAGTTGCCAGGACTGCTGATGACCATCATTCGCTTCGTCCTGCCGCTTCAAGATCACACGATCAAGAAGCTCCTGCTGGTTTTTTGGGAAATTGTCCCCAAGACAACACCAGATGGAAAGCTGCTGCAGGAAATGATTCTGGTCTGCGACGCCTACAGAAAGGTAGGTTGATTTATGGGATTGATCTGTCATCTTGGTTTACCTGGCGTCGCCAGACCAATTTTGCAAATGCGTATTAGTCCGGAACCTCCAAGTACATTTTTCGATTTCCAAGGGGCGTTATCAACAGGCGCAGACCAAAATGTCTCGGCAATTGGATAAACCTACAACCAATCAAAGCAACGAAACGTGTGATGTAAATTAAACTTTTACCGAATCCTGTCAGAAGCCTCTGTATCTGCCAGAGCAAAAAAACATGAGCTTGCGGAATCATCTGGTTCCCAGGCTGTCATCTTGGCACTACTGCATACAATGTTTATGATTGGGCTGTTTCTGATCATGTTTTAACTCGACAAGTATGGAACTACTACACATTATTTTCTCTGTAGATAAATCCTTCGACACTATTGACACTCTTCACACAATGATGTGTTAGCAAACAGGTCTTTTTTTTGTCCATGCACTGAGCCAGTTGATGTTTGCTTAGTGCCTTTGGGTTGTGCTAGTTGGCAAGTCCAGGTGGTGGACTCAAATTAACTTTAAATCAATGAAAAATGACAAATTTTGTTGTTTATGCAAGTGAAAGTAAAAACATGACTGGTGCCTGGGTCTAAAATTAACTTTCTGAATGTTGTCTTTTTACCCGCCTGGTGGAAAAATCTACCTGCCAAGCAATTGTTTTTATATGTAACCCTGCATTTTTTTTTTACCTTTACAAGGTGTTCCTTTTGGACCCTGCCTGGTGCCAAACCTGTTGGACATTATTAAACATCATCCTTATTCACCCTGCAGGATCTGCAACATCCCAATGAGTTCATCCGTGGCTCCACACTGCGTTTCCTCTGCAAACTGAAAGAGTCTGAGTTGCTGGAGCCCCTCATGCCAGCCATCCGTGCCTGCCTGGAGCACCGGCACAGCTATGTGCGCCGCAACGCTGTCCTGGCCATCTACACCATCTACAGGTGCCACAGACCGCCCTGTGTTGTTCATCTGTTATTGTTCAGGGTTCCATTTTAAAGTCACTATATTTGATATTATGTGAATTATTTTGGTAACCTTCTAATGTATTTATGGTATTATCAACTGTGTTCCGTTGTGGTGCTAGAAATGTATTACTGTATTATGTTTTATGTATGTACTCTGCAGTTTTTGCTGTGTTTAATAATAATAATAATAATAAAAATTGACATGGTTATGCTTTCTTTTTGCTCAGGAACTTTGAAAATCTCATACCAGATGCTCCCGAGTTGATCCATGATTTCCTTGTCAATGAGAAAGATGCCAGCTGTAAAAGAAATGCTTTCATGATGCTAATTCATGCTGACCAGGTCTGTAGTCACGGCATTTTCTTTCCTGTTCCTATAAAGACATGGTAGTAAGCTTTTGCTAATGTTGGACCCTTGGTATTATTGGTTCTGCAGGACAGAGCTCTGGATTACCTCAGCACCTGCATCGACCAAGTTCACACCTTCGGTGATATTCTCCAGCTGGTTATTGTGGAGCTGATTTACAAAGTGAGTCCTACACCCAAGCTAATTTAGAGACACAACAAGACACAGACGAAATCCATGTTGGGCTGACCCCATCATGGGTTTTTTCCGTGTCTGTTTGCTCTCCACCAGGTGTGTCACGCTAACCCCTCGGAGCGCGCCCGCTTCATCCGTTGCATCTACAACTTGCTGCAGTCCTCTAGTCCGGCCGTCAAGTATGAGGCTGCGGGCACTCTTGTCACCCTCTCCAGTGCCCCCACAGCCGTTAAGGTATGCTACTATCTGGAATGCATTGGACTAGATATAAACCCTCTACACATTAGCCTATTGCAAACCTTTTTTTCCCCTGAAGTTGGTGACCACAAGGGTGTTTCCTTTGAGGTTCACAGCTCTGTGTGGTATTGACTCTTGTTTCTCTGGTCTCAGGCTGCCGCCCAGTGCTACATTGACTTGATTATCAAGGAGAGTGACAACAATGTGAAACTGATTGTGCTCGATCGTCTCGTTGAACTGAAGGAGCATCCCACTCACGAGCGCGTGCTCCAGGTGAATGAGGCTGTGGTTGGGTGGTGAATTTATTTTCATAGTCAATTATTCAGATGATTAATTACAAATGGCCGCCTTAAAGTGGTAAATAAATGGCTGTTAGTTATACATTAGACTTAAAAGGGAGAATAAACATTATTTACATTTTTATGGTACATTGACATCGGATATGGCACATGAAGTGTTAAATTTGGGGTTAAAATGAGTCTCATCTGAGTTGGGATGGCCCAGTATGTATTTATGGCCATTAATTGATGATTAAGTTAAATGTTGTGAAGCTATGTCAAATATTAATGCTTTACTCCACAGGACCTAGTAATGGACATCTTGCGCGTCCTCGCCACCCCAGACCTGGAAGTGAGGAAGAAGACCTTACAGCTAGCCTTGGACCTGGTCTCTTCCCGCAATGTCGAAGAGGTGAGTTTAGTAAACACCAAATTATACTTCTGCATCATCAAGTATGCGAAGATCCGCGTTGTGTCTGTGGGTGTCATGTGAGTCTTCGCAGACATGCTGTAAATCCAGCTTTAGTTTACACAAGTTGCACACTTTCTGTTCCAACATAAACACAGAAAGTGCAATGAATAAAGGGATTGTATTTTTGTTTTTTCAGTTGGTGATAGTCTTGAAGAAGGAGGTGATAAAGACCAACAACGTAACCGAGCATGAGGACACGGATAAATACAGACAGTTGCTGGTCCGCACTCTCCATTCTTGTAGTGTGCGCTTCCCAGACATGGCCGCCAATGTCATTCCAGTGGTGAGTTCCATTTTTTGGTCTCTCTGAATGTAACACGGCCAAATACCGTGGGGTTCTGATTTTATACGCCTGTTACATTAAAATCAAATGACAACTGTTTCAACTCAGCAATTGCTTTATTATTATTGTTGTTTTATTTATATATCTGCTATTCTCAGACAAGGACATTTAGCACTCATCTAATGTCACCACCAACACTGAAACTGCAACAGTTACTGCTACAGCCTACTTATTTAGTAATTGGTTTATAGGCCTACATATGAGCAAATTCGTTTTCATGGGCTATGGCTGTAATTTATTTGATGGTATTATCGCACAATTTGAAGCCATTTTTCTTTTCAATAAAAAGGAAATTCTTGAAATCCAATATTTGTCCTCATCTCTCATTAGACTATTAATAATAATTATTAAGTAATAACATTAATAGCAAAGTATATAAGTAAATGATGACCACAAGTTTGAGGATGGTATGATAGCTTGTGTTGTCCGTTTGGTTCGTTCGCCGCAAAATAATCATGCAGCCCTACTGTAGAACTCCTTCCAATATATGTTGCACCCCACAGCTGATGGAGTTCCTGAGTGACACCAATGAGGCCGCGGCGGCAGACGTGCTGGAGTTCGTACGAGAGGCCATTCAGAGGTTCGACAGCCTGAGGCCCCTCATCATTGAGAAGATGCTGGAAGTCTTCCACGCCATCAAAACTGTCAAGTAAGGCTGCACATGAACCTGGCTTGAATTACTCTTTCAAAACAGACCAGCGTTGACCTATTTGTTTCCACTTTGGGAAACACCAATACATATAATATTAGTTGGTTGTATACTATATATAATATATTTGGCATTCAAGAGAGCCCCTCATAATGCAAGCCATTTATTTTAAAAATAGTAGCACATAATAAAAGAACACAAATTGAACTCTATATAAAGTCTTCAATGTTACAATTTTTTGCCAATGGCCCCCTGAAACATACCGGCCCCAAGATAATTTTTACTGGCTGTCACTCAAAAATTATCCGAGTTGGAACATAAACCCAAAGACTTTTGTTACTTGACATGTTAAAATATGTATCTAAACAAATACAAAAACACGACAAACTCTCTCCCCTGCTGACAGCCACACTATCTCGCACTACCTGCCAATGCCAGGCACAAGCCGTCAGGCTTTGTGCTTGTGCCAAATAACGAGCACTGGAGGATTTCGATTCTAAAACACATAGCGGATTTTTGTTTTTTACATATGTATATCAGAAAAAGCAAAAATGAACACGCAGCATTATTGTTGTTGATGTTGTAAATGTGGGTGTTGTGTGTGTGCGCAGAATCTACCGTGGACCTTGGGGGAGTACTGCAGCACCAAGGACTGTAGCATTATTGTTGTTGATGTTGTGAATGTGGGTGTCGTTGTGTGTGCAGAATTTACCGTGGTGCTCTGTGGATCCTGGGGGAGTACTGCAGCACCAAGGACGATATCCAGAGTGTGATGACGGAGGTCCGCAGGTCGTTGGGCGAGGTGTGTTGTCGCCCCCCCCCCCCCCAAAAAACAACACAAGTTACAATTCCAACGTGGTTGGTGCCAGCACCTGTGGTCTGAGCTGTGCCGTGTGTTCTTTAGATCCCCATCGTGGAAAATGAGATCAAGAGAGAGTCTGGAGAGGTGAAGACCGAGGAGGAGGTGAGCGTTGCCCCGGCCCAGAAGCTGGTGACGGAGATGGGCACCTACGTGACCCAGAGTGCCCTCAGCTCGTCACGGCCCTCTAAAAAAGAGGAGGACAGGTCAATGCCGATACCACCCACAGCACACATCATTTCATGTATGGGGTATTATTTTCCATACAGTCCAGTGGGTTGTTGTGTGACGGCGCCGGTGTTGTTTCAGACCCCCTCTCAGAGGCTTCTTGATGGATGGGGACTTCTATGTGGCAGCCTCTCTGGCCACCACCCTGACCAAAGTGGCCTTGCGCTACGTCACCATCGTTCAAGACAAAAAGAAACAAAATGTAAGTTTTCCTCTTTTTATTTTTTCTGAGCAAAGAGTTCAATTCAAAATTGTGTCTTAAAGGTGATGTAGGTAAGATTTAAGAGCTATAGATTGAGTGTCATTTTTTTTAAGAACAAGTTATTAGTGAGTGAAATGCTCTGTGAGAGTATCTGTTCTGGTGGACTGCGCCTTGCCTGTTTGTATGAGACAGTTTAGATTTTAGTTTTATATTTTATTTACTGCTCCTGGCTTATTTTTTTCTTATTTTTTAGGTGGGAGTTCTCTCTTCCACTCTCTCTCTGTTACAACTCTCGTATCCTACCCACTGAGAACAAGGAATGTAACATACTGTATGTGACATTCTATCCTCTTGTCTTGTCTATCGGCAGTCGTTCATCGCCGAGTCCATGCTCATCATGGTCACGGTGTTGCACCTGGGCAAGTCCTCGCTGCCCAAGAAGCCAATCACAGACGACGACGTAGAGCGCATCTCGCTCTGCCTCAAGGTGCTGTCCGAGTGCTCGCCGCTCATGAATGACATCTTCAATAAGGAGTGCCGTAAATCGCTGTCGCACATGCTCACCGTCAGGCTGGAGGAGGAGAAACTGTCCCAGAAGGTACCGCCCACTTATGTTCATTTTTAGCAATTAGCTATTTGTATCTATCAACGTTAATTTAAATTGGCAATCTCGAAGATTTCCATTTCGTTCTTTGGCGACACCTATGGCGATGAGCGGTAATTGCAGAAAAAAAAACTCGACCCAGTTTGTGACATTTATAATACTGCAAATGCAAGGGCTTTCATCAGTGGGCCATAGGCTCAATCACCATTGTGTTCATTCGCCAATAGATTTATTTACATGACAATCTTTGAGATTATTATTGAAGATATCGGTCACTAAATTTTTCAAATGATATAATTTATCAGATAATGTATATCATATATAATATATATCAGATAATATATATCATATATAATTTGTATCACTCATTAAACTCTGCTTTATACTACATATTACAAACATTACAAAGAAAGATCCAATCTAAGCAATTCTGATGTTCAAAATGTTGTAGAACTTTATTAGATTAATAGATTATTGTGCTCAAGAAACAAATTCCATGAAGCTGTAATGGGAATATATATTTATTTATTTATTAAATATATATATTTTTTTTTCTTTTCTTGCTAACCATAGAAAGAGTCTGAGAAGCGCAACGTGACGGTGCAGGCGGACGACCCCATCTCCTTCATGCAGCTGACTGCTAAGAATGAAATGACCTCCAAGGAGGACCAGTTCCAGCTCAGCCTGCTGGCTGCCATGGGCAACACTCAGAGGAAAGAAGCTGCCGATCCCCTGGCCTCCAAACTCAACAAGGTACAGCTTAAGAGCAAGCCAAGTCTCTCAATCCTTTTATATGGTGTAGGGTCATTGTTAGACCGGTTTGTACATTTGCTTTGTCACCAATCTAAAAGTCTTTCTACTGGACACTAGGAAGGAACCGGCCTTTTCGCCACCAATTCTGAAACCTAAACCGCACTGTGAAAGATAATATTATTTATATGACATATATTGAAGTTATTTGTTAGAAAATAAATATACTAGTCTGCATTAGATACATGCTTTAATGTTTAAACAGCAGACAATCAAACATGTATTTGTTGTTCTCTTCCAAACTCACATCTGTGATATTGCTATTTTGTGATACTGAAAACCTATGATAGCCAGATATCAGATATCACAATGCCTGCCAGCATTTTAGCATTTGCATCGTTCAACGTGCAACATATCTAAACCAGCAGATGGTGCTAAGTTTAAATTTGCTCATTAATAATAAAAAATGAAGGCAAAAAAGGTGCATGCACAAATTACCTAAACATAAAATGTTTTGTATTTTTTGTAATTGTCTTTTGTAATTGTCTATTGTCTTTTATAGTTAACAAAACACATTAGTTAAAACCCAAATTGGTTGTCTATTTCAGGTGACCCAGCTCACAGGCTTCTCAGACCCTGTCTATGCCGAGGCCTACGTTCATGTAAACCAGTATGATATTGTACTGGATGTACTGGTAGTCAACCAAACCAGTGATACTCTCCAAAACTGCACCCTTGAGCTGGCTACTTTAGGTGAGAAACCACTCGCTTTATTTATTTTTTACCTCCTCAAACCTGGAAGGACTCTTGGTTGCCATGGATATCTGTGAATAAGTGTGTAGCTAGCTTCATGTTGCTTCTTTTCCAACCCACAGGGGACCTCAAGTTGGTTGAGAAGCCGTCCCCTCTCACGCTTGCCCCCCACGATTTTGCAAACATCAAGGCTAATGTCAAGGTGGCTTCCACTGAAAATGGCATTATATTTGGCAACATTGGTAAGAGAAAATTACTTGGAACACAATAGTATGATGCAAGTCTACTTCTCTAAAAAAAAAAGAACACGCACACACACTGAACATAGGGGATATGTGTTCTTATTGCTTTGTGGGGACACTGTTCTTGTTCCTAGTGTACGACGTGTCCGGAGCAGCGAGTGACAGGAACTGCGTGGTCCTCAGTGATATCCACATTGACATCATGGACTACATCCAGCCAGCGTCCTGCACCGACGCAGAGTTCAGACAGATGTGGGCAGAGTTTGAGTGGGAGAACAAGGTACGCGGTCCGTGTGATACCGCGTTTCCATCCAGACTGGTTGGAAGGCTTTCTGCCATGCAGACATCTAGTTTTTCAGAATCCCACCCCCACATATGAAGTCGGGAGATCACTAATTGCATCGTACATGCTATAGCATGTTGTAAAAACGATGGGCCGTACATTTCAACCCGTGCCGTCTTTTTGTTTCAGGTGACGGTGAACACCAACATCACGGACCTGAACGAGTACCTCCAGCACATCCTGGGCTCCACCAACATGAAGTGCCTCACCCCAGAAAAGGTCATTACATGGGAAATGTAGATGGATTAATGCTAGGGACAAGATTTTAAAATCGATCACACACATAACGACATGTAATGATAAATCTTAAAGATTTGGAATGCTTTGTAAAGTTGGCTCATTGATGAGTCAAGTTTTTAATTTGCCTGGTAAATGCTGACTAGTAATCAACAGGTGCATCCACAGCCTTGCTCCAACCAAACTAATAAAACGCAGAGCTTCCACTAATAAATGATGACCTCATTCTTTGTACGTCGATCTTTTTCAATGTGCAAAGAAACGGTTGGCTGCGCACCCTGTGGAGCACATATATAACGGGACGTTGACGCTACGCTGATGGGCGATGCGGCGCAGCTCCGAAGGGAGACGCCGATGGGCTATTCTTGCTGCGCGTTCTTATGCCTTCCCATTCTCCTACCTGTAGGCACTGTCTGGCTTCTGTGGCTTCATGGCGGCTAACCTGTACGCTCGCTCCATCTTTGGAGAAGACGCCTTGGCCAACGTCAGCATAGAGAAGCCCATTCACCTGGGACCCGACGCGCCCGTCACCGGACACATCCGCATCAGAGCCAAAAGCCAGGTGGGTTTGCAGGGGCCGCTCTTATTATGGGACCCCTTAAATTCACGCATCTCAAGGCGAGACTTGGTTTTCGAACAACCTGTTGTGCGTAACAC
>JAOPHQ010004265.1:617500-637500 GCA_030340625.1 Merluccius polli | reverse complement strand
CCTTAGGCTTGGCGACCCCGGGGTCCTTAGGCTTGGCGACCCCCGGGGTCCTTAGGCTTGGCGACCTCGGGTCCTTAGGCTTGACGACGGGGTCTTTAGGCTTGGCGACCCCAGGGTCCTTAGGCTTGGTGACCCCGGGGTCCTTAGGCTTGATGACCCCCGGGGTCCTTAGGCTTGACAACCCCGGGTCCTTAGTCTTGACCCTAGGGTCCTTAGGCTTGATGACCCCCGGGGTCCTTAGGCTTGATGACCCCGGGGTCCTTAGGCTTGATGACCCCGGGGTCCTTAGGCTTGATGACCCCGGGGTCCTTAGGCTTGGCGACCCCAGGGGTCCTTAGGCTTGGCGACCCCGGGGTCCTTAGGCTTGGCGACCCCCGGGTCCTTAGGCTTGATGACCCCGGGGTCCTTAGGCTTGATGACCCCGGGGTCCTTAGGCTTGATGACCCCGGGGTCCTTAGGCTTGATGACCCCGGGGTCCTTAGGCTTGATGACCCCGGGGTCCTTAGGCTTGATGACCCCGGGGTCCTTAGGCTTGGCGACCCCCGGGTCCTTAGGCTTGATGACCCCGGGGTCCTTAGGCTTGGCAAACGAGGCTTGTGTCGATGTCGCAGACCGGACCACAGTTGCACTTCTCGGTGTAAGTGAGCGTTGTAGAAAGTGGAGCGCGCGTGTCTGTGCACGCAGGCCGTTGCCTGGATGCCGCTTATTGTGAACCAGCAGGCCTGGAGTTTGTGCCGTTTGAGGAAAGGTTAGGCTGTACCAGGGAGACGTGCCACTGATTTAAGTCAGAAAAAAACAATTCAGGTTCACTTTCTGCTTTCTTCATGTAGGGCATTTTATATTGGCCTTTTTTTCATCATGGCTTTCAACTTTGTTTTGAGCATAACTCTGTTATTATTGCTTTTTTTTTGTACAGAGATGGGGATTCATAGCAATATGTTGCTGTAATAGGCTGTAGGTTACGCCTCTTCCCCCTGAATGAAGTGCACTGTGTGATCAATACACAGAGATTGAATCTGCCTGACCCCGATGCGCTCCTAGTATGGGATCTTTTTTTTTGCTGTGGTTACCCCTCAGTTTTTCAGGGTACGCTGTTTTTTTCCCCCGTTTCAATATCTATTTGGACTTTATCCCTTGGTACTGCCTTCGCGCACGACACGCGTATACGCAACATTAACGCCACAATCGCAATGTCACGGAAAATAAACGCCTCTGTATCGTTGAATCAGATGTTCAATGAGTGAATCGGTGGTCAACGGCGGGTAAAACATGTTGTCACGCTGAACCCGTTGTTGGCACTAGGAGACAAACCGCCACCACTGTTTCTCTGGGGTTTCTAGAAGTAAGCTGCCAAAGGGAAAGGCGTAGCAGCTGGTCCTTGAGTCAAAGCCGTACTTTGACATGACTGTTGAGGGTTGGGTGTGTGTTGGGGGCACTGTCATGAGTCACGCTGGGTGGCGTGCCGCTCCTAGACTATCTGGTTTATTCACCTCTATACCGAAGGAGGTCATTCAGCCTCTGGCCGGAGGATCGCCTTCATTTATAGACCTACGGGGGGAAAAAAGGTTTCCGTTTCAGGAATGCCTGGAGTGAAATGTCCATTGTACTTTTTGCCAATTGCTTTTGATGACACACCATTCACCTCATATTGTTTCATTTTTCATCGTCATCGTCAAGTGAATTCATCCGCCGGAAAAAACTGTCGGTCGGAATTACTGTTAATCGTTGTTAAATTTGACATGTGCTGTCACATCCTTTTGCATACTGAACCTGTTCTCCCACTCATAGCGGTCTCACGAACTCTCATGCGCCGGAAACAATGGCAGTGATTAGACATTTCTCCAGTATTTCACACCTTACAATTAAATAACTAACCTCCACATAAACACCCCCACACCCTCACCGCCTTCTAAAAGCAGATGAAAACCTATCACTACTACTAATTACTACTACTGCTACTACTACTACTACTACTACTACTACTACTACTACTACTACTACTTCTACTACTACTACTACTACTACTACTGCTGCTACTACTACTACTACTACTACTACTACTACTACTACTGCTACTACTACTACTGCTACTAATACTACTACTACTACTACTACTACTACTACTACTACTGCTGCTACTACTACTACTACTACTACTACTACTACTGCTACTACTACTACTGCTGCTACTACTACTACTACTACTACTACTACTACTACTACTACTACTACTGCTACTAATACTACTACTACTACTACTACTACTGCTGCTACTACTACTACTACTACTACTACTACTACTACTACTAGTAGGCTACTACTACTACTACTACTACTACTACTACTACTGCTACTACTACTACTAGTAGGCTACTACTACTACTACTACTACTACTACTACTACTACTACTACTGCTACTACTACTACTACTACTACTACTACTACTACTGCTACTACTACTACTACTACTACTACTACTAGTACTACAACTACTACTACTGCTGCTACTACTAGCTTGTCTACTGTATCCGCTCTAGCACTATTCTGGTTGATGCTGGGTTTTCTAGTAATATTAGCACCGCGGCTAATGATCATTTGGTATTTTTCTGAGCTAGCCTCTGAGAAGAGGAAAACAATTTTGAAGACTTCCCTCATTCATTTAGAATGAGGTGCTATTAGCAATGGCATGGCGTGCATATTATTCGTCATACAAACAGGGGATTTATGATGTAATTTATGTGTGTGTGTGTGTGTATATATATATATATATATATATATATATATATATATATACACACTTAGATTAGGGACCACATATACTTTAATATTAGAGTTTTCCCTCAATAACCTCCTAATAACTGCTTATTGATAGTAAGTAAGGAAGTTGTTGTACATAAATTATGATCTTAGCAACTAGTTAATGGTGAATATGTGGTCCCTAATCTAAAGTGTTACCATATATATATATATATATATATATATATATATATATATATATATATATATATATATATATATATATATATATATATCTACACACATAGCCTACATATACACACTGTATTGACCACTGAAGCCCAGCAGCTCTCCTTAACGGGAAGAAGGAAGGGAGAGAAGAGGGAGGGAGGGGAGGGAGGGGAGGGAGGGGAGGAAGGCCTGTATGTTAGGAGCGCTCCAACGTCAGAGTAGTAATGGGACAACACGGTCACATAGTGCTGACGTAGGGGCTTGTCTCGTCTCTGGACACTTGCATGCGGGAGGGGTGGTGGTGGGGGGTGGTGGTGATACACAGTGTTGTCAGTAGCAATAACAGAATGGCAGCTCCTCCGAACTTGTTGGCCACACAAATGCCAGCCGGTTCACTCCAGCTGAAATAGCATGCGGGTACATAACACTGAGTCATCTGACACAAGTTGTGAAACACTGTGCGCTATTTGATATTACATGTCACCATGTGTGGAGAGAGAGAGAGAGAGAGAGAGAGAGAGAGAGAGGATACTTATGATAGTACCTAGGTACCTTTGATATTACATGTCATCATGGAGAGAGAGGTAGAGAGAGAAAGAGAGAGAGAGAGAGAGAGAGAGGACTATTATTGAACTCAATGAGAACAACAATGGGATAAGTGTTTACGGAGGAGGTACATGAGCTATAGGGTGAGTTACTAATGGAAACTATGTGGTGAGCTGATGGCCCCTTTATAAGAGAATGATTAATGTGTAACAGCAACGTTTCCAGCCTCATCAAATTCTGACAGATTAGCTTAAGGCCACTGCAGCCCCCTGGATGAACTAAGGTTAAAAAAAACTCCCCCTCTCTCTCTTTCTCTCTCCCTCTCTCTGTCTCTCTCTGTCTCCCCCCCCCCTCTCTCTCTCTCTCTATCTCCCCCCCCTCTCTCTCTCTCTCCCTCTCTCTGTCTCCCCCCCCCCCCTCTCTCTCTCTCTCTCTCTCTCTCTCTGTCTCCCTCCCCCCCCCCCTCTCTCTCTCTGCTCTCTCTCTCTCTCTCTCTCTCTCTCTCTCTCTCTCTCTCTCTCTCTCTCTCTCTCTCTCTCTCTCTCTCTCTCTCCTGTCAAGTTTGCCTGGTTGTTATTACTGTTATGACATCATTCAGGAGGAATGCGGCCATAATAAGTAATTGAACTGAATAAACGTTAATATTAATATGAGTAAACGTGAAAATGTATTAGGCTTGCGGAGGAAGGTCCGGTAATAACAATTTGCATTAGATAGATATTGTGTGTGTGTGGGTGTGTGTGTGTGTGTGTATGTGTGTGTGTGTGTGTTTTGGAACATTTTATCTCCATTTGCGATGTGTCACATCACATGCCATCCAGCTGATTCCAAATAAATTCCACTGCGGTTTTGCGTGTGGTCCTGTCTTCTGAGAAGGACCAACACTTGAGGTAAGCAACACGAGAGTGGGCCGCATGACACACGGCTTTGCTTCAGAGCTTTGTTGATCTATGTGGCTTTGGTATCATTAGGACATTTATGACTTGATGATAGTACCTAGGTGTGTGTGTGTGTGTGTGTGTGAACGTGTGTGTGAACTGTTGTGTTGGTGTGTGTGTGTGTGTGTGTGTGTGTGTGCGTGTGTGTGTATGCGCGTGTTATGAAAGCACAATGTTTGTTCAGCTCCCGAGGGTCACCTGTTGATTTCTCACAAAGAGCGGACTCCTTCAAAGTACACCATTATGAGAGCAGATGCTAAGTCATCGCTATCACGAAGGCTTTTTGCGTGTAGTCACTTGTAAACTTTTAAAAGACCTCTAAACAGACACGTCCATGAATTCACCGCACCATTCCTGAAATTGTTCTCACTTGTCCATTAACTGGGTCATTGACAGCACAGTCATCAGCCCGCACTAAAATTATAAAATAAACCTGTATCTATGTCTTTACTGGTTGATTATAAATGATGTTTGGATATTGGTAGATTATAAAATAGAGATTTAGGTGTTGTCCACCAAGCAGACCACAGATGGACGTTTTCCTGAGGTGATGACGAGGAGATTTTACAATGATAGAGCCGTCATGTTGCTTTTTGTTGCTTTGTAGAATCCATTCTTATGATAAACTTGTCTCATATTTTCTCCCAAAACATCTGTTTTAAGCAGTGAAAAGACCGATTCATGTGTAATAAGCAGTACTGTGCTTGTGGTGGGATTTGTTTACCTTCTTTGTCTCGCTGTCACATTGCACAGAAGAAGTCTTATGTAAAAGAAAAATATGATGACCGAATTCATCGTGAGGACGTAAAGTTGGAAGGAGACCAAAGCGACTTGACAGCTATGTCGCTTGTTTTATGTGCCCTTGGACGACAACAACATCAGAGACATATGGCACTGAGGGTAAAAAAGACAAAACTTAACTTGGGCAGTAGAAAAGGGATGGTGTTTGTCCTGTTTATTATGTAGCAGCACACAGCGTGAGCTGGCTGGACATGGAAAAAAGAAGGGTTTGTGAGAGTTCGTGTCATTTGCCTTTCCTCTCCTTTTCTTTTTTTAAGTTTATAGAGGACTACTTCCCCGGTTTCCCAGGTAACAGCAGGATCTGGAACAGTGCCATGGGGCCAACCATAGCATTATGTGTCTGAAGGCCGCGGTCTGAGAATATCCTCCCACTCTTTGAATTGCCATGGTCCTGAGACAAGAAAGCAATCCTATTTGCCTCCAGTTTATGAGGCTCGGAAGACCACTGCTCATCAAGTGTCTAATCTATATATGTAATCTATATGAAAGCTAGGTAGTTGGGGCAGTTATTTAAGATGCAGTGGATTTTCTTTGGGATTAAAGTGTGCATATCAAAGTGTATCATCTGTATCAAAGCATCATGCAGCATTCTAGTTGGTTTAAGTGATGGCCCCACCACAGTCATTAATGAAACAGAAACCAGAACATGCATATCAAATGTCATGCAACGGTTAGCTTAGCTACCATCACCTCCCCTGCAATTCTCCTTCTTGGCGTGTTTTCCTCTGAGGCTTTTTTGTGCACTATTTGTGGGAGATAGTTTTGTTGACTGCAGTAGTGTTTGGTAAACCATGTGCTCATACACTTGACAAGCACACAAGCTAATATACGCAAATACTATTGTTTTGTGACGGACGTGTTTGTGTTGTCTTGTACATCTGTGTGTGTGTGTGCAAATATGAAAATGGTTGCCCTGTAGTGTTTAGAGTGACTGCAGTCACGTCAGTGTCACAGTAGCTGGGTTTCCATCCAAATGTATCACAAATCGAATTTTCAGAAAATCGGCAAAAGAAAATGCGAATTTATGCGTTATTCGCTAATTGACAATTTGAAGAGAAAGAGGTGAATGGAAACGCACCTTCTCAATTCTTATGAAATGCTACCGCCATGCCGTCACCACAATAAATATTAGTCATGGGAAATATACAGCACACTTCTCTTATTAAGTTCATTAAAACAAAGCAATGTTTCCGACCTATATCAATTGGTGGTATACAGGTAACTTTAATTTAATTTTAAGCATTAGCTGCTCAAAATAATAATCATTCACTTCTTTTTTTTTTTACAACAGAAGCCATTGACCAGCCAGTGTCAAGCATTTTAACTAAAAACAACTGTTCAAATAGACAACAAGTGTATGCTTGTATTTAGGTAGATGATAATAATGATAATAGAAATAATAATAATAATAATAATAATAATACTTTCATTTATATTAATTCAACAATAACATAAAAGGTATATATAGAAACCTTTATATAGACATTATTTAGCTGTCTACTAGTCACAAACAGGCCCACAGATAGCAGGCCAATGGGTTCGCTTCTGTTGTTTTTGGTGATTCTTTCTGTTTGCTCATCTGCCTGTTGTAGGATAACTGGCCTCTGTATCATGTCTCCCATCTAACGCTCAAACAACAACACTGGCTCAGGGATACTGCCGATATGGTGTCCACAGTACACACCCCTGTCCAGTATGTCTAGACTTTACTTAGTCAGTTATTGTTCTTTCTGTCTTCCTTTGGTGGATTAAAGTCCATTCAATCCGGCCATAAGTGAGCACACAGCTAGAACCTGAGCGACAGAGAAACCTCTACTTCAGAGGTATTTAACCCCCTTGAGTGCTGCTATTTCTATGATCCCTGCTGCCTGTGGTGCAGCTGGTGGACAGTTGGCACTGTTGATGCAGACAGCGTCCAGAGCTGCAGGCCGCCCGGCACCTGCTCCCCGTCTGGGGAAGCTATACGGCCCGGACCGGGACTACTCCCCCAACAGGTGACGCCGTGGTACGAGAGACTGCGTCCGTGTGCACTCCTGCCGCCGTTGAATAGCAATTGTGTGTACAACATTGTGTGCATCGGCCGTACGTCTGAAAGCAAATGTGCCTCCCTTGGCCCTGTTTTTCGCCGAGCCAGTCCTTATGGACATTATTACCACCAGGGCCATCGCCAGGACGAACAGGGATCAGGATCGGTTGTCCAGGTTAGACAACCAAACAACACGGTCCACTTCTTCTTTTTTACCGAGACATTGACACAGCTGTTCCACGACTGCCCGTGGGGATCTCAGAGACACACACACAGACTCTCTGTACACAGACTGCTGCGTCTATCATCTCGGCAGTTGTCAACAAACATGCTGATCATAGAATATTGAATTGGCACAAGGCAGTGCACACCAAGCAAACAGCTGCCTGAGTGGGTTTGGGCATGTCTTCACTAAATATTGTGCTTTGTCCTTCTCATTGTAGATCCTGTCACTCCAGAAACCGGTTCAATTTGTACGCAGAGTTCCCCCATATGCTCACTGCAGAAATATATCACTCTGCTCTAGCTGGTTGCTTTAGGTGTGTTGTAGTATTGTGCTTTAAAGCATGTATATATACACAAAATAGAATGTATAATACATACCTCTCACAGTAATCATAGTTTTAATGTGAGTGATCATCACAGTAAAACTACCACAGTGAAATGATATGGCGTGTGAACTGGTTGTATGCCACACTCAGAGAATAAGAACGAGCATTGCTAATATAATACTTTGCACATTTGGAAAACACATTTTTGCCCTAATTAGAAAACAACAAAACACACACACACACACACACACTCTTGATTCTCACGCGGGTGTATGATTTTAGTGTCACAAGGGCCACATTTGATCCATGGTTACAAAAGAAGCCATTGAGGATGATTCGGTAGAGCAGAAGGCGATGTCAGGGGGATTAGCATGGCCGAAGAGAAAGAGTCTTATCATAATAATACGTCTAAAAGTTCTGCCCCTCACAGCAAAACAACCGGGGAGACTGCATCAATAAGGCTTAGGCTGGGCTTTCTGCAGGAAGGGACACATTATAGTGATGTCACATGGCCAGACAGAACAATATGGGCCTGTCACCGCTCCATGTGTGTGGATTTATTGTATCATTTATAGAGCGACCTGGATTTTACGGTAACCGTATCTCCAGAAAAAGAGACCACAGACAACGCCGCTTTAATTGTGGCCAAAAGAAGGGCACGCGAGTCGCATGGACGGACCGCTTTACGCTGTGACCGAGAGGGCGAGGAAGGCAGTCAAATGGCACCTCTTTGATTTCAGGCCTTTGAGTTGCTTTGAAAGAGGCCAAAGTCCGGCACACATTGATATTTAGCGGGATGATTGAAGTCTTAATGCCACAGGGGCCAGAGGAGAGCGGGGGGCCCAGCAAGGAGCTAGATGGTGACGGGGCATCCTGGTCTTTGTACTCCTCAGGGTCTCCACACACTGCCACACCCTGCTTGTGCTTTTGGATTAGGTTTCTTTCAAAAATAAAAGTACATTTTTAAATATTAAACTGAACATACACACACTTTGGGTGGGGGAATTGAACAAGAACATGAATACGTTTGTTCATAAATCCTTTTCAATATTTCAAAAATGATATAGGTAGCAAAAAAGCAAAACAAGCAAGGTTTGGATAAATAATGATGTGATATTGTTCACTTGACTCCTGTAGGTTCATCTGTGGTCAGGTCACACTACTGTACACAAGCAAGCATAGAAACTTGCTCCTCCACAACTTGATGATACAAAATGGTACAAAAAAAAGGATGTAAAAATCTTTTTCACCCTGATTTTGTTATCATGTTGTTATGTTGCGTTATGTTGTTTATTATATTAAATTAATTTATGTTTGTTCCTGTTTTTCCTTATTCAAAAATGGGTCAAATTCAGTAATGAATTGCGGCTTTTTTCTATGAATGAAGCAGAATGCTTATTGATGTTTATTACGTCAATATTATTTATTTGATATATTGCATATTAATGTTTTTGTTTTATGATGGTAGAAGTTGAACGGTGTACTGTTTAGATTGTTGTATTTAACAGAAGGGAGTGGGTGGATTGTTAATCAATTTTAACTCACTGGATAAGGATATCAAGACATTTAAAAAACTATATATATATAGTTATATATTGTGATTTTATTCAGTACCAATATGCAGCCTACAAGTATTCAACCGATATTGTAATAGTGAAAACATAATAATAGCCTGTGTTAGGTGCATGCATTGTGACAACTCTGGGGAGCCAGTGTTCGAAAGATAATTTCAAATCACTTGTTTTTGTAGTTTCAAAATTCATTTATTTTATCTTTATCTAATTCTATCTTTATTTATCATTTATTTGTGTAAACAGCCTTACTTGGATGCAGAACATGTCCCCCAGTGGCCCTTGAAGGCAGTGGACGTATTGTGCGTTCCCTTTGTCTAGGTATTGAATAATTGACCTTTACTGGTTTGCATGAGCTCATGAGAAAAGTGGGCATTTCCACAGGAAGTTGATCCCATTCTCTCTCTCTCGCTCACTTGCTCTCTCTCTCTCTCTCTCTCTCTCGCACGCTTGCTCTCTCTCTCTCTCTCTCTCTCTCTCTCTCTCTCTCTCTCTCTCTCTCTCTCTCTCTCTCCCTCTGTCTCTCGCTCTCTGTCTCTCGCTCTCTCTTGCTCTCACTTTCTCTTCCTCTTGCTCTCTTGCCTCTCCTGGTAAGAGTCTTTGTATCCTCATCAATCTTTTACCAATTCTTTAAACCAAAATGCACAAAAAAAAGGTAATTCGCAAATGTAAACATTCACACATTCACACATTCAAAAAGTGGCCATTTGAGTTGTCCATCTGTTTAACATTAAGTCGTGATAGTGGATGTTTATGTGCGGTGACGGGTGATTATGGACAGCTGCAGAGGGTCCGGTCAGCCCCAGAGGTTTAGCAGAGGTCAGGCCCATGGGGTTGAGGAACAGGAAGTAATACACAGAGGCCTTTAATTAAATTATTCTCACTAGTGACCTATAGACCACACACTATTGTTATGCAGGCTATTTCGTTGTACAACACTTCCATAACAAATAGGATTTGTGCTACAATTTCAGCAGCCCATTCAGTACATACAAGCATTTTCGATTTTTAATATTATGTGTAGTTTGACATATAATAAAAGCTGGGGTTTCGATTCTACAGGTCCGTCGGTGTCCGACTATTTTGTGCGATTTCTTTTTCCGCCCATCCCTAATATGAACAAAGTGCTAGACTGGCTGCAGAGTTCCTTGTTTGCCGTGATTTGTAGAACGACAAAGGACACCCTCTGTGATTGCCCAGGCCACATGCATTGCTCCCAACAACTGTATCTGAATGGCAAAGCTTTAGTGAAGCATCTGAGACGGCTTAAAGTTGTTGACTCGGGAGCATGTGTCGTACGCAGAGCCCACTCTAAAACAGGATTCTCTGAGGTTCACAACCCTTTAAGCTCGGTTGTGGTTATTAAAGCCATATCTAAGTTCAGCAATGCCTCATGGTATGCAGCTTAATACTCTTCAGACTGTGGGCTATTGTTTCCTTCCCCTCCAAGAAAGAGACATTTATGTTGTTTTTCGTCTTTCACACACTGTTACGCCGTTGAACATGCTGATTCCAAACTGATGCATTTCTATGGGGCCGTTGTTTCTCAGTGCGTCATCATCACTAGATCACTTGCTCACTAGATCACTAAGGCCTTACCTCGATCATTTTTGTATATATGAGGTGTCTTCAGTTGAGATGACTTTTGACATTGGCTGACTAAGCGAGACAATTTAATATACATCTGTCGGCTGGAAGCCTCAAGTGCCCCCATTGAGAGACGGCCGCTCTGTTTCTCTGCAGCTCGCGGTGGTGGTTGACTTTGGGTCCCGGCCAGGATCTATATTGGTCCGTCAGCAGAACTGGGACCAGAGAGTATGATTGGTCTCTATTAGGAGAGAATAAAGAGATGGGTTGTCATCCTATGGCTGGGCTCGGAAGCAGGGCTGCAGTAAGGAGATGAGAGAGAGAGAGCAATATCAATATCAGCATATTTTATAGGCACAGTTACACAAAGTACACCGTTGTTTAAAGAAAAGTAAGCAAGACCTAGCAGTTATGATTTTTCAAGCCGAGGTCTAAAACCCAAGGTCTAAAAAGAAGGTCAATGGGGCACATCGTTATGGAAGGTAATGAACCACTATGTTGATGTCGGCTTACTCTGCAATCCTGTTCACATAGCTGGAGCAGCTAAAGGCATGCATACCTTCGAGACTCTGTTGATAAGCTGTTCATAAATAACATTGATTTCTAGAATGATATATTACAATAACAGTAGCCTATATACTGGTGTTGTGATGTTATGGTGTGCTTTGTGGAGCTATCTTTTATCTTCTTTTTCAGATGATTAAGCAACCTGACAAAGGGCGGCTCTACTCTAAATAAAGAAAACAGCCAAACTGTGATCAGGCATGATCTCACACTCTATATTAAAATATACTGCCAGTAAGGCTGCGTGTGTCGAAAGGAAGTGGGCACATGTCGTGCATACATTGCCGCTAACTGCTCCCCTTGGCCGTATCACGCCTACCCATGCTTTCTGTTTGATGAAGAGCAGACTGCAAAGCTGCAGTTGTAGACAAACAGACGAACTCCCGCAACTGTTCTCATTCAGTACATTTGTGTTGGAAGGATGCTTGGACTCCAGGGACGCCAAATCATTTTGTGGAACGTCATGACAACTGTTGAAAAAACATCTGTAAAAATTTTCTAGGCGAAGAAATGTATTATAGACCTCAACGGTTCTTAAAGAATGAAGCACAACGTTATGCAAACATACTTAGATTTACTCAACCCCCAATTCTGTTTTTTTTTGTTTTGGGCCATATAAATCAGAACCATTAAAGGGGGGGATGTATTAAAGGTACTTTTACTGTGAAAGAAGGACCTGGACCCGATAATACCAATCGGCTGAAGCTAGCTCTCCTTGGTATACCGGGGCCCTGTGGAGCACGCTTAGACATCACTTCCTTCTTTTTTCCCCCGTCAAAAACATTGCGGTTCAAATATAATAGATGTTCAAAAATTGGCAATTTAAAGCAATGTATGCAAGTCAAATCCTACACGTAGCCCCTTTTAAATACCTCTTAATTCGAGGTTCTGTGTTTCTCAGGTTGTACAGATGGCAGCCTGCATACTCCACAGGACTGGCTGGAGGGAGTCTGGAAGGGCTTACTTATGGCTGGATTGAATGGACTTTAGACCACCAAAGGATTTCTTGCGTTTCATTTTTTTTGCACTTCTTTTTTTTGGCCATCCATTGAGAGAGCTGTTGCCTATTTCACACATTTGAAACAGTTCAATCAGAGAGCAGCTGACAGTCATTTGCTGACCTTCTCATGGCGAACAGGCTTCTAATGTTTTCCTGCTGCAACAGAGATTTCTGTGTGTGTGTGTGTGTGTGTGTCTGCGTGTGTGTGTGTGTGTGTGTGTGTGTGTGTGTGTGTGTGTGCGTGGGTGGAGGGGTGGGGATGTATAGCTGGAATGCTAGTAGGAAACTAAGTGACAGGGCTTTGGAGTGGGAAGCGGGTAAGTGGGGTTGGGGAACATGTCCTCGATGACATCATAGCCACCCCAAGCCTGTTGGCCGGGGTCCAGCCGCACAGAGGTGGAGTTTCCTCCCCAGTTCCTTTTTTTTTTTTTTTTTTTGTCCTCCAGATACAATTGGGAAATGAAAGTGGGCTGCTGCTTTGTAAAGCATAAGAAAGAGTGATGGTGCATAGCGAACCATTTTCTCCCTTCCTTCTTCCTGCTCTCCACCACCGTCTGACCCCTGACCTGTAACCGTACACTTTTTTTTAACTTATCCTTCTCGACCCTAACCGTTGTTTCCGAGCGGCTAGCGTAACGGGTAGGTCGCTCTCGAACATGAACACGCTCACCGACTCACTTGCGCTCGGCGTTTTTGGCACCCACACGCTCGCACAACAATGGTGTTTTTAATTGTGCTCGGGCTTAAGGATTTAGCTCCCGCCTAATCCTCCTCAACACAGGAATGCGCTTTACACGACAATGGTTTGTGTTTCCTAAAATTTAGCAAGTTCAGCTTGTGCTAAGTCTCGTAAGGTACTGCCAAAGAGGTGATGTTTATTGAGAGCCGTGTAAACGGCCCCCGATCGCTCACTGAAGAAGGAAATAATATTAAGGATGCGTGATAAAGGACAGTGAAGATGAAGCGAAGATAACCTTGTCTCGAGGACAATATTTGTGTGTGTGTGGGGGGGTATCTCCCCCCGACCGCTCTGGGACTTGGTGTGCTGGTCTTATGCCGCCCTTTATCCGTGGCGTGATCGCCGAGGTGGGGGGGGTCAGGTGGGGACATACACACATTTCTGGCGACCCCATAACTTACTTCTGCTCTGGTGTATTAAAAATGTGCGGGTGCAGTAGGCCCTAGCTTAACACATTGCGCAAGAGGAAATAGGTTGTCTTGTCTTAGAGATGATGTAGAGAGATTTGTGTACAACAAAGTCACCACACAAAGCTGCAATGTTTCACTAAGGTGGATACAACCCGCTCTGGCTACAATGGAGTTAACTCCACACCGCTCCGATGATGATGATACAAGTCGGATTGGTTTCCGAAAGTGGCTTTATGTATCACACACCGTTTCCCGCACAGCCTTCATGACTCATCCTTTATGCAGTCACTCAGTCAGTCACTCGACTCTGCTAGCTGCTAGCTGCTAGCCACAGGCTTGCAGACCAGAGCCCCCCCCCCATAGCCCCGCGGCTGCTGCTGCTACTGGCGCTGCTTACGCTGCAGAAGACACGGCCTCATCCATCACGCCGGCTGAAGCAGTGAATGCAGAGAGAGAATGGGGCCAGCATGCATCTCTCTGGTCCACTGCAGGGACAGGGCAGCGCTGCAGGCTAGCGGGAGGCTAGCGGTGTGCTTCGCTTGCCTTTTTTTAGAAGGAGTAGAAGGGGAAGAAGGAAGAACGCGGGTGGAGCAGGCCGGCCTCACAGGTTTGGCTATATGCGACCCTGGCTTATAAGCAGAAGCTCTTTCACTCTCTGTGCTGCTGATCGCGCGCAAAAGCACATCTCCGGTTTTCCGAATCACGTGCAGATATATTCAGCCTGTCTGCACTGCAGCCACAGATGCAGGACTAGTGCCCAGTAACAGACAGTAGAGTGTACAGTAGGGCGGGTGGGTGAGTCGCAGTTACACAGAGATGAGTTATGCCTCAAGACAGCGTTATGCAGAGCGAGAATACAAAACAGTTAGGAATATAGATACAGCAATCATCAGAAATCCTTTTGATTGGGAGTGTTTGGGTGTAACAAATGTTCATACAGGTATGAACCATTTTGAAACAGCAATTTGTGGAATTGCGTCAAACAACCTGTCTTGGCTTGCCTTGTTGTCACAGTTTGGCCCTGCATTTTTCTTTTTCGAGAGAGAGAAAGAGAGATCGTTGTCATCTAGTTACAATGTTGACAGTGCGTGCCTGGCGTTTAGGGGTGTTGGTTTGACTTCCCTGAGCTCTCTGCTCAGCTGTCACCACTTAACTAGACCCGGCGGAGAGAGGGAGCTACAAAACATGGGAAAAATGTGAAAAATGCGTGGCTCCTCCTCCTCCTCTTCCCAGCTCCCCTCTACCCCCCATGGCCCCACCCTAGCAACTTATCTCTATCAGGACACCATGTTGGCCTACAATGAAAAGCTCTGAAGGAATGACGAGGCCTGCTGGGTCCCAGGCATGGTCTATTTTTGGCATGGGTTCTAAGCAAATGTGCAGAATGGCCCACGGTATAAGCATAAACCGCCTGGTTACCTGGTTGTTTCCGGCCTTTTATAGTAGTAGGTCATTCACACACACACATCTGCTCACATAGTCTGATTCAGTTGTTTATTATAGGGCAGTCAAACCGCAGAGTTGTACGTTTGTGACTGGGTCCGTCACAATGGACACAGTCAGCGACATAAATAATGTGTGACTACTTCAGAGGTATTCACAGTTCTTCTCTCTCTGTTTTCTTGTTCTCCTTTTTCTGCTTCCCTCTTTGTGTCTTCGTCTGTGGTGTCCTCTTAGTCCTACTTCGTCACAGACTATGACCCCACTATCGAAGACTCCTACACCAAGCAGTGTGTGATCGACGAGAGGGCAGCCAGGCTTGACAGTAGGTGCACTTTTTCTGAGCAAACAAGTAAGCTCATGTGAACACTGAACTGTCTCGTATGCGGTTGTGCCCTTTCCTGAAAGTACTTGAATGACTGTGGGCTTGCTAGAACAGTTTCGCTCTGAAACTGTATCTTAATGCAGCAACTTAATTAGTATGTGTGTGTGTGTGTATGTGTGTGTGTGTGTGTGTGTGTGTGTGTGTGCATGTGCGCGTGTGCGTGCGTGCATGTATGTGTGTATGTATGTATGTGTGTGTGTGTGTAGTCCTGGACACTGCAGGCCAAGAAGAGTTTGGAGCCATGCGAGAACAATACATGAGGACAGGGGAGGGCTTCCTGCTGGTCTTCTCCGTCACCGACAGAGGAAGGTGAGTGACACCAACACGCACGCGCACACACGCACACGCACACGCACACACACGCACACACACACCATCAATATCGCTCATTCTGTTTCTGCGGGCAGACGCAGGTTTCTCCCGTCCAAACACTGTGTTGCTAGTTGAAGTCCCTCGTCGTCATAACAAACTCAGTAGTTTCTGCGATCCTTCCGGCAGCTTTGCGCTGCGGTCGTGCCGTCGTTCTCTTTTGTTCTCACAACTTCCCCTCTCCAGTCTCTTGTCTCTCTCGTACGTCTAAGAATAGCTCCCTTTCGTGTAACCCTCGTTCGTTTTAATTTTCTGTTCAAATTCAAATACAGAAATGCGATAATAATTGTGTGTCGATGGAAATGAATTGGATGATCGATATGAAAGCAAGTGTTGTTTGTCGGGTTGTTATGTTCAAATCACATCACATTTTATATGCGTGTGTTATTTTTGCATGCATGGCGTAGTCACACAATTCAACTCCACCTATTTTGTCTCTGTTCACTGTGGCTCTGCCAAGCATGCAGCAAGCTGCAGTGCCCTGCCCCCACTCTAGTGCCCCTCTTGTGTTTATGGTGTAAACACTGTTTATATGACTTGCGTCTTTCAGGGTTTACTATTTGCACTCCCTTGTTTGTGATTGGTAGGACCCATTGGCTACATGTTAATACATGCCGTTGTTGTACTTTTACACTCGAGCCAAATACGGAGCACGCCCCCCCCCCGCGTTCAGCAACAAATCTAATAGCTTTTGAAATCGAGGTACCGCTGTGGCTGCGCCGTTACAGCAGTGTGAGTTTCCTTTTTGTACGAACTGGGAGTTCCTCCCATTTTGTACCTTTCTGTGCAGTTCAGTTGAGTTCATTCAGTGCAGTCCTCATCTGCTTAGTGACGGATGCTGGGGAGACGGAGGCTGGGGGGGGGGGGGGGGGGTGATGGAGGCTGGGGAGGGGGGTGATGGAGGCTGGCAAGGGGGGTGATGGAGGCTGGGGAGGGGGCCGACGGAGGCTGGCAAGGGGGTGATGGAGGCTGGGGAGGGGGGTGACGGCGGGTGAGGAGGGGGGTGACGGAAGCTGGGGAGGGGGGTGACAGAGGCTGAATGACAAAAGGCATTCATTTACACACACACACACACACACACACACACACACACGTCAGTTGCTTGTTATAATGTTCTAATACAATAAGCTTGCCCACACCTATGTAACTTAACATTGCATGTCAACACAATTATTATTATTTTTTACAGCTTTGAAGAAATCTACAAATTCCAAAGGCAAATTCTTCGAGTCAAAGACAGGGATGAGTTCCCCATGATCCTTGTAGGAAACAAAGCAGATCTTGATCCACAGAGACAAGTAAGTCACAATCCCCCTCACCATAAAACTTCTTGTAGGAAATACATGTTGGTAGACAACAAACTTAGAACCGAGTAGTACTGAATACTGTTATACAATTTGAAACATATAGAAAGCTTTTGATTGAAAAGGAAGTGGTATGTGAAAACCTAATGCTCCAGAAATGTGTTGAGATTGAAGGCTGTGATCAAAGAGAGAGTATAGGTGATAAAGAAAGTAGATAATAAAGCAAGCTCATGTGCTGCTTTTATAGCAATGCAGCTGTAGCTTGCTGCCTTGGGTGGATCCCTAGTGCCACCCTATGGCGAGAAAAGTATTTGCAGGTGTATATAAATATGGATAATCTAAGCAAATTGCATTTATTGTGAAAATTGTTGTATGTTTAGTTGAAGTTATATTGCAATGTCTATTTTATTATTATACTATTTTCAATAGTTTCTGCAGCTTCTATGATTTGTGGATTAAACTGATGTATCATTTAAATGGGTTAACTGGAACAGAAAACGTGTAATCAAGATCTGTCTTAATGAATGTATTTGTCAGTGTTACAAGGGATGCAGGCATGCTAATGCTTCAGTATTGTAACGCCTGTTCCCAGGTTACCCAGGAGGAAGGACAACAATTAGCCAGACAACTGAAGGTCACATACATGGAAGCCTCAGCCAAAGTACGAATGAATGTAGACCAGGCTTTTCATGAGCTGGTTAGAGTCATCAGGTGGGTGTCTAAGTGTCACAACTTATTGTCATGTGACGCCGCTTATGGGTTTTCCATTAGTTTTTGTGAGTTTACATTTTCAACTCCATTGCAATTGCTCAAAAGATTGAGCCCTGGTATTTTTTCATTACATCCCACCTCCCAGGAAATTCCAAGAGCAGGAATGTCCACCTTCGCCGGAACCCACGAGGAAAGAAAAAGACAAGAGTGGCTGCCATTGTGTGATTGTCTGAGTAGCCCTTTTGAATATATAACTCCCGCAGGCCATTTGAAACCGCCACGCCCTCTGCCTGACAACACATCCCCTGAGGATGACTTCAGCATGACTTCAGACGGCTTCTCCAGCCGTGCTTTGAGCAGAAAACTGCTGCCCCCGCCTGACTGTACACAAACTGACAATGCCAAAATTAAACACCACGCCATCTTCCAGAGCAACCCCCTGGTCACAATGACAGTGTCCCAACACTAAACATTGCCTTCCTAATCATCCTAACAAATTCATGTTTTTAATCTGAAGGACATCTCTTGCCTTGTTGTGACATTGTACTGCCTGAGATTTATATATATATATATATATATATATATATATATATATATATATATATATAGTGTCTGACCAGGCGAAAGAGATTATCTTAAGCTTTGAGTATGTTGTGCCATATCCATTTTTACTCATGTGTTAAACCTGCTACTGTACATATCTGACAATTGTTGTGATTTTCAAAGTGTATTTCTAATGACCTATTAAATCACCTCAGTACAGCGTGTGAGGTTGAAATTGGTTTTACATGCACAGAAAAAAAAAAAAAAAAATATATATATATATATATATATATATATATATATATATATATATATATATATATATATATATATATATATGGAGGTATAATGAATCTCTCAATAGACCTTAAAGTTACAATGATCTAACTGGCATCTTTAATGGATCTCTTGCACTGTAAGTGGAATCTGCTTTCATCTCAATTAACGTATATAGCATTTCTATACTTTATTGGCCTTTTTCTTCTAGATTCATATCCAATACCACCTCTTCATACAGCAAAGATGCTGTTGTGAGCCTTGTCCTCACGGAGTAACACTGACCTACATGTCCTCATCCTCTTCTGACAAGCAGCAGAAAACACATTTGCAGCATATGGTTTATTTGTGCAGAGCTGTATTTTCAACCTCCAAATTGATCTCTTTGTTTAACCTCTCCGACGACCCCTGAAGAAAAAAATCTATAAAAGTGAACGTCCATCTGAAATCATTCCTGTTGTACGTTAACTCTGGAGGACATTATGTGGAATGGATTGTATTCCTTGGGGCGTAGAGTACACTAAGTAGCAGATACATTATACCGAATACATGACGTCAATGGTTTTAGTTTCTTATTCTTGCAAAATATTCCCCCCTGGTCAATGATTAGATGCATACCGCCAACAGGACTTATGAACGCAACAGACCGGTCATAGACAAGGTCTGCAAAAATGTAGTTTTGCCTCTCCCTTCCACATCTGTCTTACTGAGGCTTATCAATTAAGATTGTTCTTGTGTTATTATCTTGTAACATCAAACAAAAACAAAAAAAAAGATAATTGAAGTAACGGAATTGATTCAATGTTTTTACTCTACTTTTCTACATTATTTTCTTATCAAACTAGCTAACAGGTATTTTTATATGTTTATACGCTTACAAGATGTGTATAAAGAATAATATTTAATTATTTTTGATTGTTTTTAGCAGGTGATGACTGTTGGCCCTAATTTGCTTCCAGTTCCATTCTTAACCAACATCTGATAAGTAATGTTTTATTTGTTGGTTTTTATGTAGTTTTTTTTAATAGTGGCTTAATAGAGCTTGGGGGTAGGTCGTTACAGGGTCTTATCTGGGGGGGGGGGGGGGGTGATCTTGTGATCTTGTCGTCTACACCTAAACTCAGTCGTATCACTGACGTTTAGCAACAACAAAAAGAAACAGATTGTAGTGTACATTATATATATTACAGTGTTGTCGTCTCTGTCCCTTTACCCCATGTTTAGCTTTTGGTGCTACAATAAAACCTGTGACTGAGCCTAACGTGTTTGGT